>MVAM01000197.1:0-31403 GCA_014825675.1 Cystofilobasidium ferigula
CGCCCCCCGGCGCCGCGCGCTGGCCGCGCGCCCGCCGGGCGCGCGGGGGGGGGGGCGGGCGCTGCGCCCCCCCCCCCCCCCCCCCCCTTTTTTCTTGAGCTCCTTCGCCCCCCCCCCCTTTTTTTTTTCCTCAGCTCTCCGCGGCGCGCGTGCTGATGAAGTGGGGCACGCTGCAGGTTCGTCGGCGTCGGCGCCAAGCGCATCCGCGAGCTGTTCGCCGCGGCCAAGAAGAAGTCCCCGGCCATCATCTTCATCGACGAGCTCGACTCGGTCGGCGGCAAGCGGTCCAGCAAGGACCAGGCGGCGCTCAAGCAGACCGTCAACCAGCTGCTTACGGAGCTGGATGGATTCCAGGCGTCGACGGGCATCATTGTCATCGCGTACGTCGTCCCTCTGCCCCCCTGTTCCGTGCTTCAGAGGGACCAAGCCTGATGCCTACAACCCATCGCAGCGCAACCAACTTCCCGCAGAGCCTCGACCCCGCACTTGTCCGACCTGGTCGCTTCGACCGACACGTCAACGTTCCTTTGCCTGGTGCGCCCGCTTCAGCTTCTACCGTGCTTGTTCGGGGCGCTCAAGTCCCCACTCTCGTCCGCAGACGTCCGCGGCCGCGCCGAGATCCTCAAGCACTACATGCAGGACATCACCGTCGCGCCCGAGGTGGACCCGTCCATCATCGCGCGCGGCACGCCGGGCATGTCGGGCGCCGAGCTCTCGAACCTCGTCAACCAGGCTGCGGTCAAGGCCTCGCGCGACCGGGCGCAGGCGGTCTCGCTGCTCGACTTTGAGTGGGCCAAGGACCGCATCATGATGGGCGCCGAGCGCAAGAGCCACTTTGTCACGCCCGAGGCGAAGCGGATGACGGCGTTCCACGAGGGCGGGCACGCGCTCGTCGCCCTCCTCACGGAGGGGGCGATGCCGCTGCACAAGGTGACGGTGCTCCCCCGCGGACAGGCACTCGGCATCACGTTCCAGCTGCCGGAGGCGGACAAGGACTCGTACTCGAAGCGCGAGTACCTCGCCCGGATCGACGTCGCGATGGGCGGCCGGGTCGCCGAGGAGCTCATCTACGGCACCGACAACGTCACGAGCGGTGCGCACTCGGACCTCATCGCCGCGACCAACGTCGCGAGCGCCATGGTCAAGGAGATGGGCTTCTCGGAGAAGGTCGGCCTCGTCAGTCACGGCGAGGAGTCGGTGTACCTGTCCGAGCGCAAGAAGGACGAGATCGAGAGCGAGATCCGAACGTGAGTCTCGGCTCGCTACTTTCCGTCTGCCAGGAGTCCTTGCTGATGCCTTCCGCTTCTTGCAGGCTCATTGAGGACGGCGCGAAGCGTGCTTGGGATCTGCTGACGACGAACCGCAAGAAGCTCGACCTCGTGCGTCTCTGAACCTACACTTGCTGCAGACGGTTCGGGCGACTGACCATGCGACGTTTTCTCGCCGACAGCTGGCCGAAGCCCTGATCCGCTACGAGACGCTGGACGCGGAGGAGGTGCGCCAGGTGCTGCAGGGTAAGGAGCTCCCTGGTCGGAGCGTTGCGGTGGACGCTCTCAACGGGCCCGCGCTATAGCCATGGCCTTGCAGAGTATCGCTGTCTTTCTGCTTTTCCGTGCAGCCTCAAGTTGGATGGGAGGAGATTCAACGGCTGTCATGCCAGTATCGGGGTCTTCGACTTAATAACCCTTTTGTGTACTTGCCTCCCTTACCTGTACCGCGCTTGCTACGCTTCAGGATTTTAATCTTTTACTCTGCACAATTTCCCCACTTTGCCCTCATGCACGACCTACTTCCGCGTAAGTCCATCGCCCCTTGATTAACGGCCAGCAGTGCTCTGGGTGCCGCGGGACGTGACGAGGATGCTGCGCGCGGGCGAACGCCCGGTCCCTGTCGCCTTATCCTCTCTCACCTTACGACCATGATGCCCTGACGCCCCTTGTTGGCCCGCTCGACCGATGCGCCGCGTCCCGCTGCAAAAGCCTCTTCGGCCAACGCGTCAGTTCAAGCCGTCAGCGATGCTCGTTGTCGTCCGCTGGTCAGCAGCTGCTGATAACCGCACGGTTGATACAGTGCATCCCATCCGTCCGCGCGTTCACTCCCTGAACGTGTCTAGAGGTACGACCGGCTTGGCCGGCGTCGTCTTCTGCAGCGAGCCCTTCCAGCGCTTGATGTCGTCGATCTTGACGTTGCGGTCGTCCCAGACGGGCTCCTTCTTCTCGCGCGCCTTGCCCGCGTCGAGCGCATCGACCGCCTTGGCGAGCTCGTCCTTCGCCTCCGCTGCGAGACCCTCTGGCGCACCGCCGGACAGCGCCTCGCGGAAGAACGCCTGGATGGCCGAGCCCGTAGGCTTGCTCGCGACGAGCTCCGTGAGCGCAGCCTCGTCCAGCGCAACGGCGTGCTTGGCAAACAGGGCGACGACGGGCTCCGCCAGCGCGACGTCGAACACGGGCGCCGCCGACGGGTCCATCTGCGTGCGAACGTGGACCGAGGCCTTGCGCCGCGTCGTCGACGACGGCCGGATGTAGCTCTCGTAGAACTCGACGAGCTCCTTCTTCGTCAGCGTCTTGAGCAGCGCGGCGTCCCTCTCGCCTGTGACAGCAGGAAGGAAAGGCGTCAGTCAGTCTGAGCAAGCCACAGCAGATGAGAGACGCCCAACGCACGACGCAGGAAGTCAAAGGTGCCGTCGCCGATGGAGCGCCAGAGCCGGCTCGACTCCTCGTAAAGGTTCTTGACCTTCTGCAGCTTCTTGTCTATCAGGCTCTGCTTGTGCTTTTCAAACTCGTCCTCCGTCATCTTGGCGAGGCTGTCGGCCATCGTCTCCTCGAGGAACGACTCAATGCAGTTCTCGAGGTAGACCGAATCGTTCTGCGACTGGACGAGGATGTGGAATCCAACCATGCCTGATTGCGCCCGCCCGCCGGACGAGACGAGGTACCCAAGCTGCTGCTTCGTCCGCAGGTTGTCGAAGCACGGCTCGTGCGCGACTTGCGCAAACAGCGCCGCGAGCGCACGCAGCTTGTCGTCCGTCGACGAGCCGACCTGGAGGTAGTAGTCGATGCCCGAGTTGGGGTTGAGCTTGTTCGGCAACGGAAGCTGCCAGACGTGCGCGGAAGCTGTAGAAGACGAGGCGGTCAGCGCTCAGTCTTCCTCGCTGCGGGTACAGTGACGCACCCTCCGGCAGGTAGAGCGCAACGTCCGACACCTTCTCCTCCTCCGTCAAAGCCTCAGGCTTGAGGACATCCTCGATGACCTTCTGAAGCTCGAGCGCCGACTGCAAGGACGGGTATCAGCGGTCAGGCGAGCGCATCCGAAGGCACAAAATTGCAGAAAGGCCCACCTCCTTCTCCATGTTGCCGTGGACGAGCGTCGTGATGTGCAGCCGGCTGAAGATCTCCTCAGCAAGCTTGCTCATCGAGTCGACCGTGATCTCTGTGAAGCACAACAATCAGCACTGGGGCGCAGACGTGGAGAGCGGCGATGAACTCACGGTCAAAGACAGCGAGCTTCTCCTTGGGCGGGAACATCCTGTCCTCGATGAGGTAGTACCCGAAGAAGTTCGAGTAGTTGTAGGGCTGCGGAAAGGGAAGGAGTCATCGTTATCAGTGTCAGCTGTGCACCTCTAGCTATGAGATAAAGGGCGCACCTCCGAGAGCTCGTGGTTCGACCAGTCGCGCTTCAGCTGCAGTTGTCGGATATGATCGCGTCAGCGCTGGCTTTGATCGCTGAAGAAAACCAAACGCACGTCGTCCTTCAGCAGCTCGAAGCGCTCGGGATCGATCTTGAACGCCTTGAGCTTCTCAACCGCCGTCTTCATCAGGACCGGCAGGCGGTCATTGTAACCGCTCGTGCTGAGGATGATGTTGCCGCCCGAGTACATGACCGAGACCTTGAGGCCGGCGAGCTCAGCCGCGTACGTCTCCTCCGACATGAAGTCGCGGAACAGGTCGGTAAACAGGCGCGCGGTCGCAGCGTTCAGCGCCGACGCGTCCAACACGGGCGAGCGCATGCCGACCCAAAAGTTTGCGCGTGGGACCCAGAACCGGTCGTCCTTCTTCCACCAGAGCTGGCTCACCGCCGTTTCGGCGACGAGCGCCGGCTGGTCCTTCGGCTTGACATCCTCGAGCTTCTGGACGTCGACGTTCTGCGGGATGAAGTCGTTTGGCCGGGGCAGAGCCAGCTCTTCCGGTATCGGTGCCGACTTGGCCTGCGATGCGCAGGAGGCTCAGCGTCGATGATCAGACAAGGACTTGGAGCAGGACTCACCGCCTTGACGAGCTCCTCCGAAAACTTCTCGACGAGATATTCCGTGCCGTAGATCTTCTCCTTCTGATCCCACCTCTTCTCCTCCATGCTCTTGGGCAGCTTCTGGCCAGCCAGCATGCCCTTGACCTCCCCTACGTCCACCAGCCGCGCGACGACGTCGCGCACCTGCCGCTCGTCAAACTCGCGCATCAAGTACTGCTGCGACAACGTCCAGTCCTTCGGCCAGGGACCCGACAGCTGCGCCGCAAGGTCCGACGCATCGTCCGCGGGTGAGGACGACTTCTCGGCAAAGCGGAAGGACAGGGCGGCGAGCGTTGAGCACTCCTCGAACGTCGATGCTTGGGACGAGGTGGGCGCATCAACGAGGAGGCGGAGGTAGGCGAAGACAGCCTGGACGATGGCCTCGTAGTTCTCTGGGGACGGACGAACGAGATCAGACGGGCGCAGAGGAATAAGAAGCGACAAACGCACCGTAGCCATCCGGCGTGAGATCGAGGTTGACACGGAAGAACGAGAAGCCCGTCGCCGCCTCGCTCGCGCCTGCACCAAGGCCGTTGACCCACCCCTTCTTCTTGAGGTAGCTCAGCAGCGATCCAGGACCCTCGTGGCCGAGGTAGTGTGCGACGAAGCTTGCCGGCTGGCGGGAGCACGCCGCAGGTCAGCGAGCGAAGCACCGCTAAGAACGGAGCGCAAGGCGAACCTTGGTCAGGTACAGCTCGGTCTGGTCCGCAATCGGCCAGGCGAGCTCAAGAGCGAGGAAGTCCTTGACCGTCTTCATGTACGTGAAGGAGCCCAGCAGTTCCGGGCCGAAGGGGTCGGGTGCGAACGAGACGGGCTTAAGGTCCTTGGAAGCGACGGGCGAGAAGAGCTCGACGACCCATTGCGTCAGAGTATCGAGGTCGTCTGTGAAGTGCAGATGTCAGCGCTATCCATACAGAAAGCTAGATGAAACAACCCACCCTTGCCGAGCACGACGAGCTTCATACGCTCAGCCGAGTAGTTGCGCTCCCACCACTCGATCATCTCCGCCCGCGGGTCCTTGCCCCTCCGCACGACGTCTTCGCGCAGCGTCTTCCAGTTGCCTGTCCCGAACTTGGAGTACTCGTGGTCCGGCCGGGAGAGCGACTTTTCGAGCTGGAACATGCGCCACATGTCGCTCTGCGCACAGCAAACTTACAGTCAGCATGCAACAGAAGCAGCGGAGATCAGCCGTGCGCACCTGCAGGTTCTTCGAGTGCTCAGAGTCGACCGCGCGGAGCTCGCGCTCGGTGCAGTTGGCGTCGAAGGTCGGCGAGTGGAAGAACTGCGAGAAGCGATCGAGCGCGCCATGCAGCGAGCTGGGAGACACGTCGAAGCTGCAGAGGCAACAAGCATCAGCGTCTAGCTTCTGCCCAGCGCAGTCAGGTAACGTACTAGTAGTTCGTGTTGTCCATGCCTATGGTCCGTCGAGATGATCAGTGTCTGAAGGAGCGGCGCAGCCAGGTGGGTCATGCACGCACCAGTGAAGGCGTTTGAGCTGCCGCCGTTCGCAGAAAGGAACTGCGAAAGGTCCATCTCGAGTCAGTGCAAGCGACCGGCAAGAGCCCAGGAGCAAAGGCGCACCTCCGAGTAGTCGTTCTCCTTGGGGTACTGCACGGTCCGACCGCAGCAAGAGCCAGCTCGTCAGCTTCCACTTCGGCACCCAGCAGGCTGCCAACCAGCCGACCTTCTTCGTGCCCAAGAACTTCATGTGCTCGACGAGGTGCGCGCACCCTGCGAGCTCGCGCGGGTCGCTCAGGTGGCCGACCTTGACGTCGACGGCTGCGGCCGCCTTGTCGGTCGTCGCGTCGTGCACGAGCAGCGCCTCGAGCCCGTTCGGCAGCCGCACGAGCCGGTACTGCCTGTCGTCCAGCGGCGACACCTCAAATGACTTCGTGTAGACCGAGTAGGGCAAGGAGGAGGGTCCGGGAAGGGAAGCAGGCGACCACGCGTCCGCATCCGAGGTGGCGGCGTGCGACGATGCTGCCGCTGCTGCCGAAGCCTCCGTCCGCCCCGACACAGGGGACGACGACGAGGTTGTGGCCATGCTTCTGGTCTGCAGCGGGCTGTTCCACTTGCTAGCGAGCGCCTGGAGCGGCTGGGCGTATGAGTGGGCGAGGGCGGCGACGAGTCCGACGCTGAGGGCTGCGGCGGTCTTGGGGTGCCGCTGGAGGGCCGGCGCGAGCTGAATGGTGCTGGGACGGGGGGCTGGCGGGGGGTACGGTAGCCTGGGACGGATCCTGGAGACCGTCCTGAGCATACGGGAAGGGGAAGGAGCGCAGGAGCGAGGAAGGAGGAACGATGCTGATGACGGGCGACCGTCCGCAAAAGGGCAGTCATCCCGATCCACCGGGGAGCGTCGATGTACAACCGCACGCGCACATCGTATCGTCATCTAAGGGGGAAGAGAGAGCGGGAGCTTGGGAGAGAGAGAATGCGCTCCTGTTATACGCAAACGCTGCGGCGCTTCTTGTAGTTGACCGGTCGGTCCGACGCCTCCTCCTCCTCCCCCAGCTCGTCCTCCCACTCCGGCGACAGCGCGCGCTTGACCGGACTTACGCTCCGACTCATCGACCGTAGCTGGTCAGCGTCCGCCTCGACAACCTTGCAGACCTCGACCTCGACGCCGGCGCCGATGAGGACGTCAAGCCAGACCTGCACAGCGCAGAGCGCATGGAGTCAGCGGAGTGACTACACGAAGCAGGCGTGAGCGGCGACACACCTGCTGAGTGGACGACAAGCGGTCGCCCGGGCCCTTGACCTCGACAAAACGTGCGCGTCTCTCGTCGTGCTTCCAAACGCTGTGAAAGGTTGTATTTGACGTCAGCGCTTCCCTCCGCGCCCAGAAGGCAGTGTGAGACGCACAGCAAGTCGGGTACACCGCTGCATCGAGGTCAGACATAGCAGGTCAATCGTCTGCGCGCAACGGAGAGACCAAGTTCAAGCCGTACCTGCTGCGATGGCCATACTCCTCGCTCAGCATCCGGCAGATGACCTCCAGGCTCTTCCCACCAAGACACTCCACGATCTCGCCCAGGTCCTCGCGCGAAAACTCCCACCGGACGCCAACGCACAGCGTGCCGTGCTCGCGCTCGCGCGCGTCCACCTCGGCGAGGATCGTCGGCGCCTTGCCGTCGGCGATCTCTTGGAGGCGGCGGGCGACGAGGTCCGCGCGGGCTGTGCGGGAAGCCGCGGGGACATCAGTGCACGTTAGAATAACCTTAAGGAAGAGCTCGACGCACCCAGCGCAAAGGTGTCCTCGCCCAGGTCGAGTGGCGCGCTCTGAAACGACGTCTCGAACACGCCCTCGACGTCGGCGAAGAAGACGTCCCAAAAGAGCAGGCCGAAGAGTGTCGTGACGATGCTGCCTTCAGCGTGGAAGCTGCAGCGCGGCGACAAGTCAGCGGTTAGCAGATCGCTCAGTGTCCATAACGAGGGACAGAGTGCACCCTTTCCAGCCCTTGTCCTCCCACTGCTCCAGAACCCACTGCTCAACGCCAACCTCGCCCCCCTCCCGCCCAACCCAAGCGCTCTTCGTTCCCCACGTCGTGCCCCCCTCCCCGGCCACGCGCCTTGCCCTCCCCCCAACACTCGCAACACTCCGCGCGTCGTCCTCCGAGTCCGAGTCGCCAGGCTGGACCGCTGCGGGACGGATGCGTGGCGCGGGGAGGACCGTGGTTGTTGGTTCGGCGAGGGAGCCGTCGCACAGGTGGCGCTGTTTGTACGGTATGCTGAGCTGGGACTCGAGGCGGGTGAGGCGGCGGACAAGGGATGGGCGGTAGACTGGTGAAGGAAGGCGGTCAGCGCAGCACGTGAAGCAGGGATGAAGGCGGACGAACTAAGGTGCGTGTCATCGTCTTCCAACCCGTCGAGGCATGTCTCCATCGCCTCCCTGCGCTTTTCCTCCTGCTGCGGGCCCTTGAAGTGGGTCATGAGGATGAGCGCGAGCCGCTCATACCACGCCCTGACACGACCGAGCGTCAGCTGCGGCTCCCTCTGCAATGGTCGGAGTGGACGCACCCCCGCCTTCCGCGCCGCCACACCTTCTGCGACAGCAGCGCACGTAGCACCGCGCACTCGTTCTCGTACTCGTGCAGCACGCCGAGGGCGTACGCACCCTTGTACACGATGCGCGTCAGAACATGTCCTGTCGGCCGCGAACAGCCAGCTTGCGGTCAGCTCAGCTGCACGTCGTACACAGCGCATCGAACCGACCTGGCTGGAACCGGTCGCTGACGGTCCTCGCTCCCTCGCCTTCCCTTCCCTCCGCCTTTGCACGCTCGACCTCCGCCTTCCAACGCTCCCACACGAGCCCCCAGATCGCACGCACTACCTCTGCGCCCTCCCTCCTACCCAGCCCGTTCCCAAAACCGACCTTGCCCTCGAAGTGCTTTGAGAAGGGCCGGCGGCCGTTGAGCGTCTCTTGCTCGCCGAGCGCGTCGTCGACCTCCGTCTCGAGCAGCAGGGCCTTCTCGTACGCCACGAGTGCCGCGCGCGTAGGAAAGAGGGAGAGGGTGCGCGAGTAATTGTACGAGGGGTAGTGGCGTTTTTGCGCCTTGGTGAGGATCTGGGGGAGGAGCAAGGACGGCGGCGTCATGGTTCTGCATGACCGGAGACAAAGCACAGTCAGCACAAGGGCTAGAACATGGCTGTCAACGGACATACGAGCGGTAAAAGATGAGATTGAGTCTGCCCCAGAGCTTGCGCACGTCCGGATTGACGACGATCGCCTTGCCCATGACGTCCAGAACGACCTTGCGCAGCCGGTGCGCACCCGTGTCGGCCTTGTTGACCGGCGCGGAGCCGCCGAAAGGCAGGGTGCCTTGCTTGGGCGAGGAGATATCGGTCGTGGAGCGGGAAGGGGCGAGGACCGGGAAGGAGAGGGTACTCTGCGAACGAGCGGACTTGAGGACGACGTCTACAAGCTCGTTGTACTACGCGCATAAGGGCCCAGCGTCAGCGGGGCAGGTGGGCAGGTAGGAGGGAGGCTGGAGACGGCGCACGTTCAGCCCTGCCTTCCAGCACTTCATCCCCCGCGCCACGTCCCTCACCTCCTCCATCTGCAGGCTCCTCAGCAGGCGCTCCTCGTCTTCCTCCCCGGGGCCCGCGCAGAACCATGCAAGGTCAAGCGCCTCGTCCTCGAGCGAGAGCGCCGACGTCACGTCCTCCGAGAGCGAGAGTGCGGACGCTGCTTTGCCCTTGCCCTTCGCGGCGGCGGCCGCCGCGGACGTCGTAGTTGACGGCGGGAGCTTGGACTCGCGACTGATGAGCTTGGACGGAGAGGTGTGACGCGTGGAAGGGGTCGAGGTTGACGTGGACGACTCGACAATCTCAATGTCGGAGTCGGACGAAACGAGGTCGATCACCGCCGAGTCGGCCTTCGCCTTTCCCTTGACTTTGCTCTTGACGACCGGCACCGCACGACCCATGTCCTTGCCCTTCCCTGACGTAGCAGCGCACTTATCCAGCTTTGTCGGCGCAGCAGCGACAGGCGCCGCCTGCACCTTGTCCGCCTGCTTGACGACCGTCGTCCGCGCAGCCGCCCGCCTCCTGCCCTCGCGCGTGCCCGCGCTCAGCTCGTCCATCGCGTCCCCGACGTGCCGGCCGAGCTCGGACGCGTAGCTGCGCTCGAGGTGAATGAGCCTGTGCACGCGCGGCTTGCGGAGCATCAGCCGGGTGAGGAGGTAGCGCGCGTTGTCTGCTCGATGGAGCGGGCGGGTGAGCGTCGGGTTCGAAGAGGTGGCGGAGGCCTAGGAGCTCACAGGAGAGGGCACGGTAGCGGGCGAAGGTCGCGAGCTCGAGCGAAGAGAAGAGGTAGCTCTCGTGCTCGAGCACCGTGTCGAGCATCTCTGCAGCGAGCCGACGAGCATCAGGGTCAGGGTCCAGGGCGGAGTTAAGCAGCGCAGCGAGGCAGGACGAGCAGCGACGCACCCTCGAAGCTCCTGACGTACATCGACACGCGATTCCCATGCTCGTCCACCTGGTCCTCGAAGCCCTCGACGGGAGGTTCGCCGTCGCCGTCGTCGCCAGAGGGAAGGGAAGGCACGGCGAGTACCTCGTCGCCGGTTGTCGAGCGCTGGAGGGACGGCGGCGGCGCGCGCGCCGGTGGCGAGGCAACCTCGGGCGTCGACGACGGGCCGGCCGTGGGCTGGACGTCGCACATGGGGTCGTCGTCCATGCTGCCTGCGTGCGATGGCCGTACTACGGCTTGCCCGGACGGGAGTTAGAGTGTCGAGGGCGAGTGATGATGCAGAGGAGTGCGTGGGCGGTGGATTGAATAATCAATGAGAGCCTGAATCGAAGGCTGCAATGCTTGCAGTCTAAGTAAACAAGCACGAACCAAATTACAACTTCTTAAGATTCAATCATGATCGCCGATTGTGATCGCATCAGCTACACTAATAGCAGCTGCGGTCGGACGTCATCCGCTGCGCTCAACTTCCGCTCGCTTCCCCCCCTCCCGTCCACAACCTCCATCCCCTTCCCCTCACTCTCATCCAGGCCCACAGGCGACCGCTCCACAAGCATGCCCTACTACAACCAGACTCCCGGCCAGGGCAACGACAGCGCCGCGTCGTGTGAGTCTGCCGCTTGCCATCGCCTGCAGTCCGCAGCTGCAAGCTCGAGCGACCCTCAGCAACTGACCCTCGTGCTTCCTCCATGGCGATGCTGTCTCGCAGTCATCCTCGTCATCCTCGCCATCTTCTTCCCGCCCGCCGTGCCGCTTCTGATCTCAGGATGCGGACCCGACTTCTGCATCAACTGGTGGGTTTCCCTTGCTCTCCCTGCCACACCTCGGCCGCTTACGAGTCCCGATCGAGTCACAGCCTCCTCACGATCCTCGCATGGTTCCCCGGGTGCCTGCACGCTCTCTGGATCATATACAGGCAGGCGAAGGCCAACGAGAACCGCGCGGCGAGCGGCTTCATCTACGCCGGGGTGCGCGCCATCCCCCTCGCCGTCCCCCAACCCTGCGGTGTGTCAGCTGACGCCCAGTCTCGCATCGGTGTGAGCAGCACGGCCAGTACCAGCCTGCACAGGAAGGCCAGCACCCTGCGTACGGCGCGACCGCCCCTCCGCCGCCGCCGCCGCCGCCGCAGCACCATCACGTCCCGCCCCAGAGCGGCGCGTACGTCCCTGGTCGTGAGCCGTGGGAGGGGCAGCAGCAGCAGCAGCAGCAGCAGCAGGCCGCGCCGGCCTACACGAAGCAGTAGGCGTGTGGTGGAAGGGCGTGAACGTCATATGAGGGAGAGGAGGGGAAAGGTCGAAGGGGGAGCGGAGGGAGTCTCTTGCTAACGCTTAGGAGAACGACACTGCACATATAATGCCCTTGTTCTGACCTGACCTGGCGGCATCACTAGGGAAGCAGGGCGCGCCCCCTTTGTCGGAAAGTGATGGGGTGTGCCGGGGGTGGACGACGCCGACCGGGGTCCGCTGCGCTGGTCCGGACGCACACGTACCTGCCTCGCACAAGCCGCCTTGTCCGCCAACGCCCCGGGCAAGGACGGACGGACGTCCGTTGTCTGGCCCGTGGCCTGCGGGCGCTGTCGGAGGAGCGAGCGCTTGGACGTGGCCAGGCGATGCCTGGCGGATGATGCATGAACGCCGCGGGTCTAGAACGCCTCGTGCCGAGTAAGCAGCACTCAACGGGCGGCGGCATGTCGAACGACGGCCGACCGACCTTCCAGACAGCAACCACCCCGTCGACACCAGGCCGCTCCGGCGCTCCTCCGCACACGTCTCGCACGCTGGGTGCGTCCTTGCAGCCTCGCCGTCCGGCACGCGGCGGCACAGCAGGCTGACCGTCGTGCCTCCCTTGCTCCTCTGCCACCCCGTTCCCCTCGCGCTGTCCTTCCCCCCTGGCACGTCCACCTCAGGCCATCGGCAGACACTCGGATCGGCATCCGCCAACACCCCGCTGCGTTCTCTACACGCTCAGCTGGCCCTTCCTCGAGCCGGATCGCCGGCCTAGGTCGGTCCTCCGCCAGACGTCATCCTCGCTCGCTTGGCAGGGTGAGCTGAACCCGCACCTGCCCCGCTTCTCTTCCGTCCCTGCAGCGTTCAAAAGTCGTCGGAGGTTGTGCTACACTCTTCGACGTGATGTCGTACCCTCCGCTGCAGCCGCCCTCTCACACCTCCTCTGCGGCCAACTCCCGGCAGCAGCAGCAGCAGCAGCAGCAGCAGCAGCAGCAGCAGCAGCAGTACCCGCACCCTCCTCCCCGGTACCCCGTCGCCGGCCCCCCGCGTGAATCGAACCTGCACCTCGGCCAGACGCACGACGGCTACCCCTTGCCCTCCCCGGACTACAGCTCGTTCCTTGTCCAGACGCCCGGCGCGACGCCAGGCGTTGCGTGTGTGGCTGATGGTGCGACGGAGCAAGCAGAGGCGACGGGATGGCATCCGAGCATGTTCAAGACCTCGCCGAACGACAGCAACGGCGCGCAGGTGCGTCTTGCACCCTTCATGCTCCACGCTGGCGGGGCTCGTCCGCTGACAGCCTGGCGCCCTCGCAGATGCCCTTCGTGCTCCGGCCCTCGCCGCTCGGACGATTGCGCTCGAGCGGTGCTTCCGGCGCCGCGGCGATGCATCGCGCGGTCGACGAGTGGAATCAGGCGAATTACGAGGCGGGGGCGGCGGCGCAGATGCACGCCGGCGAAGGTGTTGGGCACGAGTGGGGCTGGGGGTGCGTGCTTTCGCTTCCTCTGCGACCTCGAGGGCGAGCGCTCAGACCAAGCGCCGTGCGCCCTTCCTTGCAGTGACGCGCCGTTCTCTTCGCCTCAGGTCCCACCTCAGACGCAGGACTCGTTCAGAGCAGCCTCGGCCTTCCTCGGCGCGGCCTACCCTCCAGAACCAGACTTGCACGAGGAGTTCAGCCTCGTCCCCTCCCCGCCGGGCTCCGCGCCGCCTGCGCTGATGCGCGTGCTGTCGGACCCCACACCGTCGTCCATGACGTCCATCTCGACGCCTTCTGTCCCGTCGATGCCTGAGTGGCCACGGCCTGCGAGCGCGCCCTCCGAGCCGACGTTCCCCCTCGCGCACCCGCCGCCGCCCGCCGTCCCCGCAGCCGCGAGGCGCCTGCCCGGGCTCTACTCGTCGTCAGGGTTCGACCTCCTCGGCGTCATGTCGCGCGTCGCCGAGCACCCGACCGCGCAGCAGCTGCTCGGGCCCGTCGACTTCTCGTGCAGCTTCATCGTCGTCGACGTCGCGAAGGAGGACCTGCCGATCGCCTACGCCAGCCCGTCGTTCTCGGTCCTGACCGGGTACGAGAACAAGGACATCGTCGGCCGCAACTGCCGCTTCCTGCAGGGTGCGTACCCATGCTTTCCGTGCTCTGCCGTCCGCGAGCTCATCGGGTGTTTTGTCTCCCTTGTTCGGTCCGCAGCACCCGACGGCGACGTCCAGAAGGGCACCCGCCGCAAGTACACCGACAACGTCGCCATCACGCACCTGCACACGCGCTTCACGGCCCGCAAAGAGTGCCAGGCGAGCCTCATCAACTACAAGCGCGGCGGCCTGCCGTTCCTCAACCTCGTCACCATCGTCCCTGTCACGTGGGACACCGAGGACGTCAGGTTCCTGGTTGGGTTCCAGGTCGACCTCGTCGAGGCGCCGAATGCGATCCTGAGCAATATGAAGGACGGCACGTACCAGGTGCGCTCTCGTTCTCTGCCTCCCGACCGCGCCTGCAGCAGAGGCTGATGGGACTTGTCGTGGCGCGCAGGTCAACTACCAGATCCGCAACGGCATCTCGCGCCCGCTCCCGCCGGCCGGCACCGCCCCCGCGCGCCCGCGGCGCAAGCGTGAGATCACAGCCGAGATGCGTGAGATCGTCGCGAGCACCGGGCGGAAGGAGGCGGTTGAGCTCGTGCGGGCGGTCGAGAAGGGCGAGCTGGAGGCGACGGACAGGGCGCTTGGGCAGGAGTGGTACAGGACTTTGGTCGAGCACACCGACGGTACGTCCTCATGCGCCCTCGGCTCATGCGCCGCGCTGATGAAGAGGCTGTTGGCATCCAGACTTCGTGCACGTCTTGTCACTGAAGGGCCAGATCGAGTTTGTCTCGCCTTTCGTCGGCAACGTGCTCGGCTATCAGCCGGAGGACCTCGCCGGCAAACATCTGTCGGACTTCTGTCATCCGGCCGACCTGCCGCTCGCACTCCGCGCCCTCAAGGACAGCACACCGGCGAGCGCAGCGTCCTATTCGTACAGCGGCTCCGCACCAAAACGCGTCGAGTACCTCGTGCGCATGAAGCGCAAGCTCGGCGGTTGGGTCTGGCTCGACTGCATCGGCCGCCAGCACGTCGAGCGTCGGACCGGCAAGACGCGCAAGGTCGTCGTCCTCTCTGGCCGGGAGCGCGCCATGCCGCTCCTCGAGTGGGGCGCTATCGGCGCGTCGGGTGGGCTCGGCGTGGAGGATGACGCGTGGGGCATGGTCAGCGCCGAGGGGCTCGTCCTTTACGCCAGCCCGAAAATGCACGACGTCCTCGGCGGCGGTCCGTCCGGCGGAGACTGGGACGAATATGAGAGCGTCGTCGGCGTGTCGCTGTTCGACCTCCTGCCGCCGGCGCTCGACTCGTCCGTCCCAGCCACCTCGACGACCATATCGCCCTCACGCATGCAGCAGTCTGCGGAGGACCTGGCCGTGCAGGACCTCACGGATGCGATTGCGCGCGCCTCCCGCGGGCTGCCGCGCAACTCGAGCACGACCGTCCGGCACCGGCTGCTGCGGTCGACGGGCAGCAGCGGCAGCAGGTCGCGCTCGACGTCGTCCAGCAACCCACCGCGGTCGAGCGCGAGCGGCTTGCTGATGCTTACGCACGAGGTGGAGAGCACGTTCTTCGCGGTCCACCTCGAGCAGCCGCTCGGCCTTGCACCGACGTCGGCCGGCGGCGGCTCGCAGCAGGACGCGCGCGAGTGGTCGCGCTCGCCCACGAGCTCTCTCGACGACTCGTTCCCGCTCGACGCGCGCGAGGGCCCGTCCCAGCGCGGGCCAAAGCCGCCGCCCGTCGTGTTTCGTCTCCGAGTGCTCTCCGGCAAGTCGCCCTCGTCGGCCTCTGTCCCGGAGGAGCAGCAGGGGACGACGTCGGTGTCCCGGATCGCCGCGTACCACCCGCGCGCGGACGTTTTCGAGGAGCTCGGCGTGATGCGCGGCGCGAGCTGGGTGCACGAGCTCCACCAGCTCAAGAAGGCGAACCGACGGTTGCGGAAGAAGGTCGACGCCGTCAAGGCGGGCGGAAGGGGGTCTCAAGGGAAGAACGAGGCCGGGAAGCGCAAGCGCGTCGGCTCCGCCAAGGAGACGAACGACAGCTCGCAACTCCCGCCGGGACCGCCCTATCCGCTACCGCCCTCCTCGTACTGGCCGAGCTCGCAGCAACAGCCGCAGGGCGCACCTGCGCTCAACCACCAGCCCAACTACGGCCTGCCGCTGCACGGCTACGCTCCTCCACCACCACCGCAGCCGCCATCAACGCAACCTCAGTCCAGTCTCTCCCAGTCCTCATACTCGCCGTACCTGAGCGCACCGGCGGTCGACCCGTCCTTCGTGCCCCTCAACGGACAGTCGTCGCAGGCGGCCTACCCTCCCTACCCTCACCCGCCACCGTCCTGAGGTCCCACCCCCTGGACCCACCACCTGTTTCTAGCAGCCCATGTATCATCCCGCCTTATGTCTATGTTTCCCTGTCGACCCGTACCCCCTACCTTCCGCCTTGGAAGTGCAAGGAGCGAGTGAAGTGACGAGGCACCAGGCCGGCGTACGTATCTCGATCGGGGTGGATTGCGCAGCGACTCCTCCTGCCTTCCACCCGACCTCCTCTGAACCACCATCATCGCCTCCCCCAGCCTCCTTGCTCTCTTGGATGGTCTTCAAAATCCAGCCGCTTCCCGCCGATGACGCGTCCCGGCCCGTACGGCAGCTGTCCGACCCCAGGCAGACGGACGAGCTGCGCGCCGGCGACCTCGTGCAGGCGTGGGACCACCTCTTCCAGTGGACCGAACACTCTCTCCCCCATAGCGAGCTCAATCGGTGAGTCGGTGTGGGTGCCTGAAGTCGCCGCGCAGTCTGTCGCTGATAGAGCTGCTGCTGGCCGATCTGCTGATCAGCTACGCTCAGCTCGCCGATCCCCCCGTCGACGCCTTCCTCGCATCCTTACCACCAGGCGCGCTCGCACACCAGGACACACTCGTCGCGCTCGCTGCCGCTGCGGAGAAGGGCGAGGCTTCTGCTTTTGCGTGCTGGGAGGAGGTCTGCAGGGAGCCGCCGGAGTCTGTGCGGGTGACGGAGGACGAGTGGGCGGAGGGGAGCACGTACTTCTGGGACCATGGTGCGTTCTCCTTCCTGCTTGTCCGAGTACAAGAGCTGACGGTCGAGGATGAGGCAGCCGGACTAATCTTCACGAGCCTGCTGCACTTCTCGCTTGCCGGCGGCTTCTCGGCGTGCGTCCCTGCGCTCCTTCAGTCATGCGCAGTTTCCCTGCAGGCTCATGACCGCGTTGGTCCCTCTGTCTGCACTCGCAGCCCGCGCATCACCCGGCACCTGCACGCAGCATCGTACCTCATCCCGCCGGTAGATAAGACGGGCCGCACGTACTGCCCGATCTCGGACGCGTCGCGCGACCGGACGAGGGGCCGGCTGGCGGAGACGGGGCAGTACGTCTTGGACGTGATGGGCTGCCCGTACGTCCTCCCCCTCCGCATCCGCCCATGGATCCTGGCTGACGCAGAGATCCGGACTGCAGAGTCATGCTTCCAGACACAGCGACTGAGAAGGAGAAGGCCTACGTTGTCAATCGCCTTTCGCTCGGCATCGCCTCCCTCCGCCCCCCTCCGCGCGGGTCATTCACCCTCGCCAACACGGGCGAAGCCTGGCAGGCGTCGACGCGCGTTCGTCTACTACACGGTGTTGCACGCCATCGCGTTGCGCAGCGCCTTGCGAAGCGCAAGGGCTCGGCAACTCCAAGAAAGGGGGATGAGGACGTTGCGCTCAACCAGGAGGACATGATTGGCACGCTCGCGAGCTTCGCTGTCGCGCCCCTCTGGTGCCTCGAACGGCTCGGCGCGTCAAAGCCGGTGCTGTCCGAAGCGGACGAGCTGGACGGGCGACGGTCGTACATACGGCTCTGGCGGTGCGCCCCCTCTCGCCTCGCATCGTCTAACACCAGCGATTGACAAGGGGCAAGTTTGTGGACAGGCACATCGGCTTCTACCTCGGCATCCCGGTCGACGTGCTTGAGTCGCACTTTTCTAGCTTCCTCCCTGCGAACAGCTTGCTGGCCAGCATCGTCGTCGACCTCTTTCCTCCCTCAGGTCGCGCGCCGCCCTCGCCCGCGTCCGCGCACGCGGACCAGGCGGGCGCGGACGATGACGCAGGCCGGCAGTGTCCCTTCGACGGCCCGCACCCGGACCTCCCGCCACCAACGTTGCCCGTCCTGCAGGCTATCGCCGGCCAGCCGCCGGTCGCGACGAGTCTCGAGCACCACCAGGCGCTGACGCGTGCGCTGATCGGGGACGAGCTCGGCGACTACCTCGGGCTCGACCGGGGCGGCTGGGTGTCGCGCGTCAAGCTGGTGCGTTGTTTGGCCTGCCTTTCTTTGCCCCTGTGCAGAGCGTTGATGGAGCTGGTTGCCGGACGCAGAAGGCAAGCGTCCTCCTCCTCGTTTACCCCTCTTGGTTCGCCGCAATCTACCCCTCGGAGCGCTGGCGCGCCCTCCGCCGGTCCGTCATCCGCGAGGCGCTCGGGCGGATGATGAAGATGCAGGCCGGCGGCCGGCGGTCGCTCTACCGCCCGCGGGAGAACGGCGTGCTGTCCGCGGAAGCGCTCGAGCTGGAGAAGCTCAGCCTCGACCCCGAGGGCGCGCGGCGGCTCGGGAAGAGGTACTGGGCGATGGTGGGCGAGATGGTGGGCGTGACGGTTGCCGTGGGCGCGGTGGGCGCGTGGTGTGCGGTCAGCGCCTTCAGGACGGTCCTGGCCGCTGTCTTTTAGTCTGTTCGGTGTAGATGCGATGTGCTCTGTGGCGCCCGCACTGCTCGCCGGACCCGACAAGTGGCATGCCGCGCTCGCGGTGGTCCAGACTAGTGGACGACCGCAGGCCGCGAACTGATGGCAGCTTCATTTGGATACTCAAACGTTGTGGTACAGGAAGACGCCCGCCTTCGAGTTCCGCAGCACTTGTGCACTCTGCGACGCCGCCTCCCGAGAGCAAGGGGTCAGACGTTGCGGCCTGTGAAGCGTGGCTGAAACGGACGCACCTGCAGGGTCGGGCCCACGAGCGCCAGGTTCCGGAGGTCGTCGCGCAGGCCTGCGTGCGTACGGTCGGCGGCGGCGGCGAGCGCTGGCAGGTCGAGTACTTCCTCGACGCCCTCGGCAAGGGCACCGACGATGAGAAGGTGCAGCTCAACCGGCAGGCGGAGGTCAAAGCAGGGTGAGCAGAGCAGCGCAAGCGTGCGGGATCCGTGCCGTGCTGGCGGCATGAGCATCAAGGAGGTTATAGGCGAGCGTACTGTACCGCGTTGGGCTCGCCCGACCTTCCGCAGCCCAGCGCTACTCCGCCAGGGTCAGTGGTCCGGCAACCTTGAGACAGGCAGTCTTGGGTCGAGCAACGGGCGCTGCACGCGGAGGCATGCTGGATGGGACGATCCAGGAACCGCGGGCGGCCAGCCGCGCAAGCAGGGCTTCGCCAGTAGCAGCAGCAGCAGCAGCAGCAGCAGCGCCGCCGGGAGCGACATCGGCGCTGCTGAGTGCCTGCTGAGCGCCCTGCCCGCCTATCTTGGCTTGTGCTGCGACTCCTCGTTCCGTTCGCTTCATCGGCATCTCGGATCTGGCCCGGCCGGCGCGCAGCCGAGCGATTGCTTCCCCTTCCCGCCGTCCCCCCCCCCCCCCAAGCTCGCTCCTCGGCAGGATGAGCTCCCACAAGCGCTCCTCCTCCGCCGCGCCTCTCCTCAGCCGCTCCGGCCAGACCCTGGCCGTCTCCGTCTCCCCCGCCTCGCGCCCGCAACACCCGCGCTGGCGGCGCCCGGCCGTCGTCCTCCCTCTGCTCGCGCTCCTGACCTTCGGCCTGACGCTCCTCCCCTTCTGGGACCGCGTCATGCCGCCCCGCCACGCTGCGCCTGGCCCGCCTCAGGTCCCACTGCCTGCGCCGCCGGGCGCGGGCGGGAGGGTGCGCGTCGGGACGTGGAACCTGAGGTTCGACGGGCTGAGGGATCGGACGGTGCCCGTGGGCCTGCCTGGCGATGGAAGCGAGCGCGACAAGGTCGGCATGGACGGCGACGGCTACGGCGAGCGGGTACGTGGGCCTCTTGATGCTGGAGAGAGTCGCGAGCTGAGCATGTCTCGTCTTTCGTTGCTGCCTGCAGCCGTGGGCCGAGCGACGCTGGCGGGTGCTCGACACGATCCTCCAGCACAAGTACGACATCATCGGGTGCGATCCCCTTTGCCCCCCTTCCGCCCCGACTCGGCACAGAGCTGACGCTTGCCGCCGCTCTCTCTCTCTCTCTCTCTCGCAGATTCCAGGAGGCGTTCAAGAGCCAGGTGGACGACCTGCAGGCGCTCCTGGGCGATTGGTGGAGCTGGGTCGGCGTCGGCCGGGACGACGGCTTCCAGCAGGGCGAGTACGCGCCCATCTTCTACGTGCGTCCCACCCCGTGCGCAATGTCGAGCTTCATGGTCTGCAAGGGGGGCTGATCGTACCGGGAGAGGTGTTACAGAACTCGGAGGCGTTTGAGGAAATCTCGCACGAGTTCGTGTGGCTGTCGCCGACGCCGGCCGTCCCTGGGTCGAAGGGCTGGGACGCAGTACGTCCCTCCCTCTGCTTGTCAGCGCACGAGGTGCATTGACGGTACTCTCTCTGCCCTGCAGTCGCAGCCGCGCATCGCGACCCTCCTCACCCTGCGCTCAAAGACGACGGCCGACATCCTGCACGTGGCCAACACGCACTGGGACGACCAGGGCGTCCGCGCTCGCGAGATGTCGGGCAGGCTGCTGAGGACGCTGCTGCCGGAGACGGCGAGGAGGGTCGAGAGGGCGAAGAAGATCGGGGATGGGGAGACGCTTGAGGGGGCGGTGCTGCTCATCGGCGACCTCAGTGCGTGCTGCGCGCGGCCTTGGCCCCTTGCGCTGCGCTGACTCGACGTGGGCGACGTGTGTGTGACCAGATTCGCCCGCAGAAGAGCAGGGCTACCAGGCTCTGACCAACAGCACCCTCCTTCCTCTCTCGTCCGCTTCTCCCGCCTTCCTTCCCACCCCCGCCTTCCACGACACGGTCGCGCTCCTCCCGCTCCGCCCTCCCTCCTTCTCCCCGCCGCTCTCGCACGCCCAGCAGAAGACGCCGCACCTGCCGTTCGGGCCGTGGGACACGTACACGGGCTTCGAGCGCCGCACGCGCAGGACGCGCATCGACTTTGTGTTCCTGCTCGACGAGAGCTTCGCCGGGCGGAAAGAGGGGGCCAAGGGGGCGTGGGTGGTGGACGAGTACGCGGTGATCGACAACTGGGTCGACGGGGACCAGACGGGCTGGAGGGGGAGGGTGAGCGACCATCGCGCGGTGCTGGTGGAAATCGTCAAGGTCTGAGTAGGCCGCGCCGTCACATACCTTCGACCTCGGAACAGTCTCTTCGGCCTTGGAACGGTCCCTCCTCCTCTTGTATCGCATGTAGTTCTGTTCGCACGCTTCCGCTGCCAAGATCGCAGTGTCCGAGCTCAGCTTGAATGGTGCACAGAGCATGTCTATCTTCACACCTTGGCGCTCGCAGCCTGCTCGACCGCACGCCGCGCGGCCCGCACCTGCCTAGCAGCAACCGACGGCCGCCGGAGCGCGCCGGCGAGCGCCACCATCGCTGTGAGCAGCAGCACGCTGCCCGCCTGGTGGCACGCGGCCAGCGGCGTCGGCACGACGTAGATGAGCGTCGTGATCCCCAGAAGGGCCTGCAGGCACACGACGCCCGAGGCGAGCGAGGCGAGCCTCATGATCCGCGGCGAGGCGTACCGCCGGATGAGGGGCGAGTGGCAAACGCCCGTCAGGGTGAACACGGCCGTCGCGGTGGTGTAAGCCTGTCGGTGTGGCTCCAAAGGTCAGCGGCACGAGCAAGCGTCTGGGAGGAGGCAAGCGGCAGGGAGGGAACGCACCAGCATCCGGTGGTCGAACTGCACCGTCGTCGGGTTCTCCAGAATGTTGCGCCACCACTTGTCGGACCCATCCGCGCGGCGTGCGTAGCGCGCGTCCATGAGCTCGTCCGCGGGCGGAACGTAGCCGTCGCCCATCGTCGGCCACTCGTTGTAGATCAAGCCGGCATCAAGGCCGGCGACGAAGGCGCCTGTGCACGGGAAGGGTGCTGTTTCAACAGGGGCGCAAGCTCTCAAGAAAAAAGGAGAACGCACCCGAGAGAGCAGTAAGCAGCACCATAGCGCCAACAACCCACGTCGCAGCCCTGAACTTGGCAAGCCTCGACCCGCCGCGCTTGAGCATCTCCTCCAGGCCAGCCGCGCCGTCCTTAAACCCGCCGAGCGGGAGGCCATGCGCGTACGCCCAGTCGCGCTTGATGGAGAGCGCAGTGTGCGCCATGCCGAGGTAGAGGATAAAGGCGGCTCCAAGGTGCGCGGCGAGGCGGTACTGAGAGACGCGCGGGGTCGAGTTGGGACGCGCGGCGAGGTGGTCCGCGTCGAGCCCGGAGGAGACCATGTACCAGCCGAGGAAGCCCTGCAAGTACAAGTATGAGGAGATACATCGTGCGTCAGCTGGAGACTATGTGAAGGCAAAGGTAGGACCTTACCTGGAAGCCGATGCCGAGCGCGAGACCGAACGCCTTCCATTGGTCCTTGCGCGACATCTTGCCCCTAGCAGCAAAGTAGACGGCTGGCAGGACGAACGTAACGCCGAGCAGGCGGCCGAGGTTGCGGTGGGCCCACTCCATGAAGAAGATGAACTTGAACTCTTCGAGGGTGATGGCCGCATTCATACTGGCGGATGGAAGTCGAGGAAGGAAGCATGCGTGGGTCAGCTCAGCTTGACCACAGCAAGCAGATCGCGGGCGGCACGCCGACGCAGGGACGCACATGCGGCCCTCCTCGCTGTCCTGGTATTTTGCGTACTCCTCACGCCACTGCGCGTCGTTCAGCGGCGGCAGGCTGCCCTTGACGGGCTTCCACTCGGTGATGCTCAGGCCAGACTCGGTCAGCCGCGTCAGGCCGCCGATGACGACGATCGAGAAGGTCAGGAAGGACGTGAAGTAAAGCCAGCGGGCGACGTTGGGCGATGAGAGCGGGGGAGGACCGGACGTCTTGGGCGGCGGCGGAGCGAAGGAGGAGGAGGAAGGCGACGGCGAAGGGGAGGAGGTGGCTGCAGCCGATGTCGAGACCTGTCTGGTCGTCGGGAAGCACAGCGAGCGCAGAGACAGCAGCTGACCGCCTGCCTTAAGACTTGTTGCGGGGAACCGTCCGGCGAGAGGCGCAAACGAGCTTCTCAAAGCAGGCAGGGTGGACGGGAGGATCGAGAAGGATCGGGCTGCTGCCGCCGCCGGGTGAAGGCTGCTGCTACCAACGACGCAGGACGACGCCGCTGCCGATCGCCGAGCGAGGGCGAGGACACACCGACCGGGACCCATCGAGCGTGCAAGATGGCGGGGATCGGATGAAGGAGGGATAAGGGAGGTGAAGGAAAGGCGAAGCAGGCTGGCCGACGCCCGACCCTTTCCCCTTTTCAGCCGAAGCGGACTTGTCGCCCCGCAAGTGGGCTGGTCCTTCGCTGGACTTCCACTTGGCCTCGAGTCCATCCTTGAGCTTATGGCGGGCTGGAGGGAGCACGACTATCAAAGTGTGCTGCTGGACTGGCAATGAGTGAGCGCAGAGGAGGGGGTCGATGGAAGAAGGCTGTTGAAGCTGCTGCTGCGCGCGGCCGACGGCGCTCTACCTTGCTCGCAGGCGTTAGATTACCACCCATCGACGCAGGCTGGTCGCGCAGGTATGAGCTCACCTCCTCACTCCCCTCGCAGCTGCAGAGCACCGCACCGCATCGAGGGTACAACATGGATCGTGAGTACATGAGTGCGGCAGGCCAAACCGCGGGGAAGGCCACCAATCAAGGCGTACAGGGTGCATGGGGCGAACGAGAGTGACGAATCAATGAAGCAGGCCCGACGCAAGTCGCCGAGGACGTATGGAACACTAGTGGTAGTAGTCCGGCTTCTTCCCCGCCTCAGCGATGGGCGGGCGGTGCGGAATCCAGCGCGGCTCGCGCAGGTTGAACATCTTGATGGCGTCCTGCGAGAGATGAAGGTGACAACAATTCAGTCAGTCTATGTGGTGCAAGGATGTGCGGTAGATAGAGCGTAACGCCAAGATCGCAAAAGGGACGTGATGCTCGTCGGCGGGAGAAGAGATGTTAAGGGAGCAACGCACCTTCCACGTCTGCATATCCATCTCCATCACCATCTGCAGCTTGGCCGCGCCCTCGGCCGCCATCTCCGCGTCGGCCGGTTCGGACGACATGAGCTCGAGCATGCCCGTCTCCTCGTTGATCTCGACTATGAAAGAGGGGGGGGGGGGGAGCACAAGCCGAGCAGCAACGATTCAGCGGGGCTTCAGGCATAGAGGGCTGCAGGGCAGGGAGGGACGCACGGGCAGCAACACCCTTGGCGATGGAGAAAGAGAGGTAAAAGATGTTTTCGATGGTCTGGTTGAAAGACAACGGGTTGATGCTGCGAAGAAGGAGTCAGGTACTACGCTCTGAAGCGCCGAAGACGCAAGTAGGCGCAACGCGAGCAGACGCGTGGACGCACACAAACTCAAAGAAATTGAGCGTCTCGCCCTTGGCCTCCTTGTCCGAGTACGCGTCCGACAGCCACTCCTCGACCTTGTGCGTTAGCGTTGAGCTCTCGTTCGCGTCCTTGCGCGTCGACTCCTTCTGGATCGCCTCCGGCTCCGCCTTCTTCGATTTGTTGACGTCGAGCTTGGCGCGCTTGTGTGTTGCACGTGCCTTGGGCGTCACTGAGAGCGGGCCGAGGCTGTGGACGGTGCGCAAGGAGGAGGAGGTCAGGTCGAGCCTGAAGGGAAAGAGGAGGGAGGGGGGGGCGACCAAAACGCACATGAAGTCCGGCAGCTGCACGCGCTTCGTGTACTTGACACCCATCCACCCAATCGCCGCCCAATTGCTGAGCGCGCCTGTATCATCATCATCGTCGTCACTGCTCTCGCTGTCGTCGTTGTCTTGGCGCACGCGCTTCTGGCCGAGCGTCTTCTTCAACCTGCCGCGTCCAACAAGGCTCGCGCGTCAGCAACGCCTGCACAGCCGGAGGGCTCGAGCAGAGACAAGGCGCACCTCAGCAGGAACTCCTGCGTGTCAAACGCGTTCTGGTCGACCTTCATCTGACGCGCCTTGAGCGCGGCGGTCGTCGCCGTCGTCATGAACGCTTTTGCGTCCAGCGCCGCCTCCTGTGGCCTGTTGACTGTCGGACGAGACAGGAAGCCGCATGTCAGCCCTAAGGCACCTCAAGGCAGCAGAGAAACAGTCTGGAGGTACCTCGGGCGAACATGGCGTCGCCCTTGTGGACGAACTCCTCGAGCTCGACCGCGGAGAGGTTCGTCACGTCCTTGCGGATCCCTGCAACGACAAAGCACCCGTCAGTCCAGCCGACCCTCCGCGGCTTGTCGGCCAGCTCGTTGAGACGCACCTCCTGCCTCCTCGATGTGGGTCCGCATCTCGCCTCGCAGCTGGCGCGTCTCCTGCGCCTCGCGCAGCCTCTTGGTGCGCGCGTCCTCCTCGGGCCTCCCGCCGTCGGCGTTGCGCAGGCCGGCCATCATCGCTTGGCGATCCGAGGCAGAGGGCGCCATGCTAGGTTTCTTCTGCTTGCTGCTGCAGCTACGCGTACGACGAGGAGGAAAGGGTGGGAAAGAAGCAGGGTGACCGTCTGGCGCCGCTGCTGCTGCTCCTCGACGCGCCGAGCTGAACCGAAGGGCTCGCGCGCAGCTCCTAGTTCTCGACGACAGCCATCCGACCTCCCCCTTTGCTCCCATGCTTCAGCTCGAGAGACATGGCCATGTCGCCGCTCATCTCCTTCCTCGCCGTCTCTCGGCTCGCGCGGTTGCACCTACGGCGAGACGTCGGCCAGGTCGTCTCGCGCCCTTCAGCCCTCGCCTTGGCCGTCACCCTCGCTCCCGTCCGCCTGTACAGCTCATCATCGGAAGCTCCAATGCCAGTCGCTGACCTCAAGAAAGAGGTGTTGATCAATTCACCGGTTGAGAAGACGGTCGGCGGAAGCAGCTCGGCGGCGGCGCCGGCCAGCAGCAGCGTCCACCCCGCTTAGTCCAGCGACGTCTTGAAGGTACGCTTGTACAGTCATTTTGAAGCCCTCAAGATCGACTGACGTTATTTGTTGGTAGTTAGTCTGTATCTGCGACGGCTCTAGCGGGGCTCAAGGGGTAACCCCCCTTCCATCCGGATCATTCTCGGCGGTGTGCCAGCCACGAGTCGTAAAGGTACGCTTCTCACGCTTCACCGGCCCCTCGCGCAGCAGAAGCTGAGAAATGACAGTCTTCATCGGTAGTGCTCGCTAAGATGGAGGAGCTGCGAGACGGTACCATGCTCTTGATGTCTTCCAAGTGGCGGTACCGCCTAGGTCGACTTCCCCACCATCGAGGACGCGCAGCGAGCTCTTCTTGTGTTGCACCAGCGCATCTAGCACGTCAAGGACGAGGACGGACGGCTAGTGGCCCGGGCTGACGAGAGTTTGTCATCTCATCATGCTTCTCTCTGTATGTTAGGAAGCTGACCTCAACTACGCCCTACCTAGAGATCCTCCTGACGGGCAAGGCGCACGGAGCGACGCAGCTTGAGATCTTCCAAGAAGGCATGCCCGACGCCCATGCTTACCTCCGTTTCGACAGTGAGAAGCCCGCGCAGGCTGCTACCTTGCCTTTCCTCAACTTCGAGACCAGCGTCGGGCCGCCGAACGTCCAACTCTGGCGATCCAAACGGCAATGAAAAACAAACGGCGCTCGCTCTATCCGGCTTATCTGTCGGCTAGGAGAAAGGCTGGTCCTTCAGGCGCAAGAGGTGCACACGCCGGTCCCCGCCCAGCAAAAGGGAAGGCCCTCGGTGAAGATGGCGATGCCTGAGCTTCCTCGTGAGTCGTCCATCCTTCTCATCGCCGCCCTGCTTCTTAGCTAAAGCTGACGCTCAATCCTTCGATTTGCTAGCGGTTTCTCAGCTGCACCGGTCGCCTTCTTGACATGCGCCAAAGTCCGTCCTTATCGTCCTCACAGATGTCTCCATTGCGCACATCGCGCTGCAGGCCGGTCAGCCAGTGGTTGCGGGCGTAAGAACGGTCTCGACGGATGGGCCCATTGGCAGGTGCCTCGAGCGCGCGCGCTGTGATCCATCGTCGCGCATCCATCAGAAGATCATGACCATGACCTCTTGTTTTCTCTGCATTAGTCTAAGCTTTGCGATCTGAGTGCCGTGCGAAGTCGGGAGTACGATCGGATATGGGAGCTTCGGATCAGGGGACGAGGTCCTCCTTTCCGAACCCCACCGCCCTCTCTCCACACCATCGCAGACCATGCCCGGACGCGAGACAGAGACTCGCTACGAGGTTGCCGTCATCGGCGGTGCGCCCTGCTTGTCTTGAGCAGCTGCCGATCCCTCGCGATCAGCTTCGGAAGTACCGCGCGCTGACGTCCGTCCCCAACTGCTGTCGCTGCTGCCGCTGGCGATGCTGCAGGCGGACCCGCGGGCCTCGTCGCGCTCAAGACCCTCAAGGAGAACGGCCTGCACGCCGTTCTGTTCGAGGCGGAGGATGACATCGGCGGGACCTTCAAGTGCGTCCTGCAGTTGGGGAAGCAGGGCTCAGCCCGATGGGCCGCCGCGTCGTCATGGCTTGAGCTGGGCTGACAGCTTCTTCCCTCGACATCTTCGCACTGCAGATACCGGGCGTACGAGAATGCCGAGCTGGTCTCCTCCAAGTGCGCTGCATCTCCATCTGCTTGCTTCTGGCGGCGGGCTAACCCCTCGTGTCCGATCACGCCCTCATCCGCAGGCAGCTCACCGCCTTCTCCGACTTCCGCTTCCCGCTCGCCCAGTCGGACCATGTCTCCCTCCCGCGCTACGTCCAGTACCTCAAGGATTACGCCGCACACTTTGAGCTCGGTCCGCGCATCAGGACGAGCGCGCGCGTCGTCGGCGTCAACCGCGTGCAGGGGGGTCATCTCGTGCGTGTGCGCACGAACGGGGCGGAGGGTGCGCACTTCGTTCGATCTCTTGCGCACTGCCCTTTGGTTGACCTTCCGTCACATTTGCTACGTGCAGAGGAGGAGACCTTCAAGGTCCAGTACCTATGCATCTGCACCGGCCTGCACGTTATCCCCCAGACGCCCATGATCCAGGGCATCCAGGTCCGTCCGCAGCACACCGCAAGCACCATCGGTTACAAGACCTGACGTCGCTTCCCTGCCCCAGCATATCACCTCGGACCCGGCAAAGAAGGTTTTGCACTCAGCCGACTACAAGGGACGCGCGCAGCTTACTGGAAAGAAGGTTCTCGTTTGTGGCACGGGAGAGACGGGGATGGACCTCGCTTACGAGAGCATCAAGGCGGGCGCGAAGGAGGTATACCTCTGCTCAAGGGGCGGGTGCGTTAATCTTTTTGCATCGCTAAATTGCCAAGAGCTGAGGTCTTGCTTCGCAACCAGCTTTCTGTCGTTCCCCAAGATGCTCAACAACTTCACCGTGTTCGGCATGACGTTCGACGGCAACCTCGCGATCGACGGCCTCATCACCAACCTGTTTGAGTCGACGTACGTGCACCCGTGGGTGCAGGCGAGCCATCTGCGCTGGCACGTCAGCGACTTTGTCATCAAGCGCGTGCTATGGCTTCTCACGGGGACGTCGGCGGGGTGCAACCAGTGGGTGGGCGAGCTGCCGGAGGAGCGCCTCGGCCGGGTGCGTCTCTGATTCCTCTCGACGGAAGCTGTTCCGGCTCTAATTGCTGCTCGCTTTCCTGTTGCAGGCTTACGTCTTCCTCAACAAGTCGCACAAGGCCATGATGTACCTCAACCGGCCGTACCGCAAGCGCTCGCCCCTGCTCTCCTGGCTGTCCGAGTACCACGACCCGCCTGCAGACCAGGCAACTGAGGGCCACGTCGAGATGCTCCCCTGGCCGCAGAGGGTGGAGGTTGGCGGGCGGGTCGAGTTTGACTGGGGCACCTGCAGGGCGAGGGGCGGGAGCTGGAAGAAGGTCGCGCAGCGCATGGAGGGGAAGAAGGTCGAGCCTGAGTGAGTGTGCGGGCCCTTCACGGCGGCACAGGATGCTTGTTGATGTTGTGTGGGCGGCCGGCTGCAGCACGATCATCTTTGCGACCGGATACCGGCAGGAGGTGCGTCGCACCTACTCCTCCGCAGCTTGCCATCGCCCTTTGCTGACCTCGAGCTCCTCATTCGCCCCATCTGTGCGCGCACCAGTTCGCCGACTGGCTTGGCCCCGAGTACCCGCGCCCGTGGGATGCGGGCACGCGCGACATCATCGACGCGACCCAGCCGGACGTTGCGTTCCTCGGCTTTGTCCGCCCGGGCGTCGGTGCGTCCGCTACCTTCTATCCGCGACCCAGGGCGCAGTTGGCTGACTTCAGAGGTTGCGCAGGCGCGATTCCGCCCATCGCCGAGATCCAGGCGATGTGGTGGACGCTGCTGATCCAGCGGCGCATGCAGCTGCCGACGTCCGAGCCGCACTACCACCTTTTGCAGAGCCCAAGCGCGCGCATCCGGTACGGCGTGGACCACTCGTACGTCCCTTTTCCTGTACTTTCTATGAAAGTGAACGCACGAAGGACTGACGACGCCGAGGGGTGAGCGCAGGACGTACATGAGCACGATCGCCAAGGACATGGGTGCGGCGCCAGGTCTGCTTAGGCTCTGGTGGACGCACGGCTGGTTCATCCTGCTCGTCTACTGGTGAGGCTTCAAGCGCTTTGCATCGCGCTCCTTTTTTTATCTTCTCCAGTCGCTGACTCTGCTCATCCTCTGCGCGCTCTAGCTTTTCGGCCGGTGCGTCGTGGTAGCGAACGTGGTTTCGCGCGCGCATGCTAATTCCGTCTTCACTCTCACGCAGCCTTCACGACCAACTACCGCCTTGTCGGGCCCTTCGCGACGCCCTCCGCACCCGTGGTCGTCGGCACCGAGATCTGGGAGACGGTGACGCGCCGCGGGCTGCTCGGCAATCTGTTCATGGGGCTCATCCCGATGGTGTTCTACGGCTGGGTCAACCTCGCCGCGCTCGTGCTCGAGGCGACGTGGCGGGCGACCGGGCGGCCGGACGTGCTCGGCTGGTGGAGGTGGGCGAGCGGGAAGAAGGCGGCGATAAGGGATGACCGGAGGGGGAAGGGCAGGGCGAGGGCGGTCAGCCAGGGTGCGCAACGCTTGAGGGCGGACCCAATCGGGAAGACGGGTTGAGCGTGTGAGAGGATGCTGGTGGGGGGGGGGGGGGGCGCCCTCAGTGAGGTGCGCACTGTAGAAGTATCACTGATGGCCTTGATGTCTCGTCGTCCGCTGCTGCTGGAGCGCCTTCTTCAACGCACTTGCACCGAGCCTGATCCAGCCAGACGCGCAGGCGGGCAGCAAACGTGCAGCAGCGAGACGACAACTCGCGCGCAGCCGTTTCAGCAGCTGCTCGGCGTCGGAAGTGGGATGATGAGATTGAGAGGGGGATCCGCGCCCGCGGGCGAGGCAAGGCTCGGCGGTCGCGCGCGCCTCCTCGACCCTTTGTTCGCGCAGTCCGGGCCCACGTCGCCTGTCACTGCGAGGGAGGCGAGAGCCGCTTGCAGCTGTGGGTCTCGCAACTGCTGCTCCTTCAATTGCGCCGGTTTGTAGCGTGCACGGACAGCCTTGTGGTGTGCAGCTGAGACCTGTCAAGAGCTGCTGCTTGCTGCTGATGGGCGTGTTGTTGAGTGATGGCGGATCAGCGGCGGTTTCTGGGCAAAAGCGGCTGCTGCGCCGCGACGCGCCTCTCTTCCGCTGGCGCGCGAAAAGCGCAGCGTTATTAGCTTGGCCCGCCCTCCGTCCTTCTCCCCCTTCCCCCCCTTCCTCCCTGTCCCTTCGACGAGTGTTTCTCCCCCTCCTTCTCCTCCTCCTCCTCCCCTATCAGCAGGTGCCCGCGTTTAGCTTTGACAGCGACCGACCCTCTCCTCCACACCACCCCATCCACCTCCTCCTCGCTCGCGGATCGACACAGAAGGCTTCCTCCCCTCCTCCTCCCTATCGGCACACATCCCTCCCAGCACAACCTATCTAGACCCTCAAGACACACACACACACACATCAAGATGCATCTCTCTTCGATTCTTACCACCGTCGCCCCGCTCGCCGCCCTCCTCGCGACAACCGCCGAGGCCGCCCACGGCGCCCGCCTCCCCCCGCACCGCCGGCACATCTCGCGCGCGGCGGCCGCCAAGGAGTCCGCCGCCGCCGCCGAGGCCGACATCCAGCAGCTCTACCGCCAGGCCGCGCAGGACGCGACCGGCGGCACCGTTGCTAAGCGCGCGCCGCTCCGGAAGCGCAAGACGTGCTCGAGCCAGGCGTCCGCGTCCGGCTCGCTCGTCGCTGCTTCTTCCGCCTCCTCCGCCTCCTCCTCCCCCACTTTGACCTCCTCCTTCTCTTCGTCAGCGGAGGCGTCGCCGTCGGCTGCATCGTCGGTCGTCAACGTCGTCGGTGCCGTCCAGACGGGTTCGAGCCCGTCTGCGTCGCTCACGCCGACCTCGACGTCGTCGTCCGCACCCGCCGCGACGTCGACTGCTTCCAAGTACGACTCGAAGTGGAGGCTCGACCTTGAGGCCGTGCGTATCGCCTCAGTCAATCGTGAGAAACACAACGCTAACTCTTTTCCGCTTCTCCACCTCAGAGCGGCAACACCTTCTTCGACAGCTGGACGTTCTGGAGCTGGGACGACCCCACCCACGGCACCGTCTCGTACCAGGATGCTGGCAACTCGGTCAGTTTTGCCTTCCCCCCCCCCCCCCCCCCCCCCCCCCCCCCCCCCCCCCCCCACCTACCCCCCCCCCCCCCCCCAACCCAAAAAAAAAAAAAAAAAAAAACAAAAAAAGAAAACAAAACTCGCAGCGCCAGCCACCCAACCACACCAACGCGCCACA
>MVAM01000198.1:0-30919 GCA_014825675.1 Cystofilobasidium ferigula
TTCTTTAAGCGTGGGGTATGCCTCGCGGGGTGATGACCCCAACAATCTCTGAGGGCTGGCCATCCGCAAACCCTTGCTCGGTCCCCCCCCCCCCCCCCCCCCCCCTCCTCCCCCCCTCTTCGCAACTACAAGCGCAAGCGCTTCGACAACGACCCGAGGCCTCCAACCTTCCTGCCCATAACCAGCCGACCACCAGCACGGACGTTCGCTTACAGCCTCCTTGCGCCAAGCTTTGACGAGGAGGGCAGGGCGTCGCTGCGCAAACCCCGTTCGCCGCCTGCAACATCCAACTCGCCTCTTGCGGCCGTTGGCCCGACTAGGCAAGACCTCGGGGAAGCGTTGTGAGCGGGGCATGTCGCGCAGGTCGGTCGTGACGTTCATGAGATGGAAGAAGCTTCACCGCGGATTACAAAGGAGGGGGAGGCGGAAATCGTGAGAAGGGGCGCTGGTGACTAGAGTACGAAGGGGCGAAGGGACAACAACGGGGCGCGGAGGAAGCACGGGTGAAGGACAGAAGGCGGAAGAGGGTAGCGCTACAACGGGTCAAGAAGAGAACGGGAGGGGAGTGCGCGGACGGGAGGCGGGAGGGACGAGAGGAGTTGCGGGCGGAGGACGGGTCGGAAAGGAAGGAAGAGTCGGAAGACGAGGCCTACATGGAGGGGATACCAGGGACTGCGAGCACCGAAGGTCTAAGGCTGAGAACATAAGGGCGGCGTGTGCTTTGTGCTTGGATCGCTGGAGGATGCGATGGGCGTTGAGTGGGTGAGGCTATGAGCCGAAGAGACCCTGCAAGATGCGAACCGGAGATCAGCCTCGAAGCACCGGCAAGTCACACCAGGCCGAAGACGAACCTGGTAGAGCAGAGCGGTGCTCTTTTCGTAGTTCGTTGGCTGCGGGAATCAATGGCTCGCGTCAGCGCCGCAAGATAGTACGGGACTAAGAGTAAGGAACACGGACGAGATGGTCGTTGAGCATCGACTTGGTGAAGTTTAGCTCTCCGAATCGGCGCGGGACATCGCTGACTAGCCGCAGCACGACTCTGTGCGCTTCTCCTCGCTGCGAGGTCTTGGATGGGCTGTTGGGATTGGGTGAGGTAGTCGGCGTGCCAGTCAGGTAGACTTGCCAGTGCTCCTAAAATGGGAAACGCAGCGGGTCAGAACTTCTCTGAACGCTGAGTTCGAGGCCAACCGCACCATGTTGTACACCTTTCCGGGCGGATACAGCTTCTCTGAGTCCATGTCAGCGCGAAGGGTCGTGTAGAGCGAGAAGAGCTGCGGCGCGTGTCGGTCAGGCTTTGTGTGCAGCGGTCCCTCTGGAGGACGGCAGAGACGAACCCAATCGTCCAGCATCTGCTCCTCGGTTGGCACGCCCCTCTTGAACGGCGACTCATCCGCGGGGTCGCGGTAGTGCTGGTCCTCGGCGTAATTGCGCGAGCGGCCGTGTTCGAACTCCTCCGGGCTCAATCGCACCTTGTCGGGCCGCGCAGGCTGAGGAGGCTCGACAAAGGACGCTGCAACGCCGTTTGGCCTCAAGAGAGCAGGCCCATACTGGATGCGAAGTCTTCGCTGGTGCAGTCCGACGACACGTCCTGGACGGGTGGACAAGGGAGGTTAAGCCTGAAGTCGGCGGGCAAGACGGCGATAGAAGGAACTCACCGACGATCTCCTCGGTAACGCTCCCCTCGTCGCTGAGCGTGACGGCGATGTTCTTGAAGTCACGGAGGATGCCAAGGCTGAGCGTAGGGACGATGTCGTTGTTCTCTGTGGAACGGTAAGGGGGTTCAGCAATGCTTGCTGGCGCGCAATCTGGGCGCGGACGCACGGACGACCGAGCTGATGAGGCCCTTGCTGTGTAGTGCAAGGTCCACAGAGGCGACGGATGGGCTGGAAAGACCGCAGAATATGGCGTCAGGGCCACAGGAAACCTCATCTACAAAAGCGTGACGCACCAGCCGTAGGTGTAGCAGTGGATGGGGCCTGCGCAACAAACTTGGTGAGCACAATCCACAGCGCACAAGAGCACAAGCAGGACATACGACCAGGTGGAAGTCCGGACGAAAAGTTTGTGACGAACGGCGTGCGCTGGCCGACAGTGCCGCTTGCGCCGGGCAGGGACGCGACGTGCTGGTCGTAGTAGCTCGTCGGGCAACTCCAGAGGATGGAAAGTAACGCGGCCGCGCCGCCGCCGAGACTGTGGCCCGTGAGGACCAGACCGTAGGTGGGGTGATCCTCGAGCGCCTTGCGGATGCTGTACAGGGTGACGGCCGGGAGTCAGCGCCGATGATTGGAGCAGTAGTCGGAAGCGACGCACGTCTCGTGGATTGTGCTCGAGTTGCTCATGAGCTTGCGCGCAGACTGCAGAATGGAGTCGGTTAGAGCGGTTCGGGGCGCAGAGTGACAAGACGTACGAAGAGCATGCCCGAGTGGGCAAGGTACCGCGCCTGGGGATCGCCGCCCTCGATCTCGACCTGCTCGTACTCGCAGCAGAGGTCGACGAGCACGTCCGAGAGGCCACTGAGTCGCAAGAGCTTATCAGTAAGAGGATCTACAACCAGCAGAAGTGATCAAGCTTACAGCGTGCCACGGCAAGTGCTGAGCCAAGATAAGAAGCTGTCAGCGCGAGCAGCAGAAGCGAGCGGCGCTGCACTTACAGGACGATAGCCTTCGCCGCGTGGTCAACCGCGATGTAGTGAACGAGCGGGCTGAGCTTCTCGTGTGAGAGCGTCGGTCCAGGATCGACGTAGGACGACAGCAGCATGCACTCAATCGGCAAGTTCGTGTGCTGCGCGAACGCCCAGGTGTTGGGGTGGTAGCGACCGCCTGAAGGGAACATGAAGTCGGTCGAGCCCAGGCCTAGAACGCGCAAGAAGTTCTGGCCGTAAGCGGCCGAGCTGAAGCGGCAGAACTTGTGGATGTTGCGGATGAGGTGGTCGTCCGGAAAAAGTGCAGCGGGCGACGCATCGTCTGACGGGGGCGCTTGCGCACTCGAGTGGTACTGCGAGCGCAGCTCCTGCGTGTGGGTTGAGGTGACGGACTCATGCCGGTGACGACGATCCTGAGACGGATCATCAGCGGAAGACAAAGTGGGTGGAGAGCGCTGACGGTTCTCGGGAGTAAGAGGTGCGAGGGAGGTGGGCCTTGGTCGAAGGTTCAGTTTCGGTCCTGTTGGCGATGAGGCAGCGTGGTCTGTGGGTTCGCCATTGGAAGCGCTGAGCGTCCCTGCGGCTGTGAACAATGAAACTGGTCGTCAGAAACAGCAGCAAACACCTTCGCGTAGAAAACTTACCCGACTTCGGCGAACGCTGGACGCTTGCAACGTCTGTCTTCGGTACCCGAGTTTGCAGCTTGCCCTTCGCTCTGATGAGGGCTCGCGAGAGTGAGCCGAGCGAAGAAGGCGTGGACGGGGAGGAGGTCGAAGTGTAGCCAGAGTTCTGCCGCCGGCCTTTCCGCGTGGTGATGGCCGGTGCGGACGAGAGCGGTCGAGACGTTGATAGCGACGGCGAGGGCGAGGGCGACGGCGAGTTGAGCAGCATGCTGGCCACTGGTGGAGGAAACAGCTGCTCTCCTGCTGGGCCGGTGATGGTGGAGGGTGTGAGAGTGACGTCGGACTGAGACGTCGGACTGTCGATCAAGTCTTCGACCTCCTTCAGGTCCGCCTGCGAGTCCTCCTTGCCCTCGTTCGACCAGTCGATGTCCATCAAGCTCGACGCGCGCTCACTCGACTCGGACCGCAGCGTGTTGCGAGGGACGGGCGGTGGCGAGCCGGACGAGTGGCCGCGAACGCGCTTGACAGTCCGCTTCTTTTGCAGCAGGCGACGGGTGATGGTTTTGAGGATGACCTGTACGCGGGCCGAGGACTCTTGCGGGTTGTCGAGCGCTTCGTTGTAGGCCCGGCTGGCGACAGTGGTGATCGGAGCAGCAGCACCGTTCGGTGACGAGCCGAGCGCAACTAGCCGGACGTGCGAGGAGCACGAGGAGTGGTCGTCCGGATGCGAGCTGCTGTGCCTGACTGCTGGTTCGGGCGACAAGCCGTTCTCGACCTCGATCCACTCGTCATCGTTGGCCGTCGTCGTCGAGAGGTACGTTGTCGGCCTTGACGAGCCCGTCTGCCGCAGCCGATGGAAGTCCTCGGCCTTGTAGTGCTCGATCGTCTGCGTCTCGGTGACATGTTCTGTCACCTGCTCGGTAATCTCGTAGAAGGCGTCCTGCTCGCCTCGCTCGACCCACCGCCGCCGGCGCGCGCCCTCATCGCCAGACTCCTCAGGGTCCTCGCCCACCAGGTGCTCGAGCTGTCGGACCAGAACATCGTCGTCCGAGCTCTCCACGGCGCCTGCGAACTCGTCTGCCACGGATGCGGGCGACGATGACGTGCTGCTTTGAAGCTGCTCATGTTGCTGCTGCTGCTGCTGCTGCTGCTCAAGTAGCGACCGCACGTCGGTCAAAAGGTATGTTGGCTCTTCTCGGAGGTGTGTCGGTGACGTAAAACCGGATGGAGGGTTCCACGGGTCGCCTCCGTGCTGGTCCAGGGCGGGCGAGTTGTCAGAGGACTGCTTGCTGCCCTGCTCGAGGTTGACGTCAATGCGGCCGCACAGATCCTCGTTGAGCTGACCAACGACGGTACAGTCGAAGAGCCTGTGAAATCAGGTCCGATGCTGGTCAGTGAGCATGGGAGGAGCCAGAAGAGCTAGCGCCCACTCACACCTTGTCCTGCGTGGCCTTCGAGAAGCGTTTCCGCGTCGCTAGCTGCAGGCAGGCGTACGCGGTGAGGGCTCTGGTGAGTGCCGTCAAGCTGCGAACGGTTCCCATCTTGCGCTCGATGAGGCGCTTGTCGTGCATGACCTCGGTCCGGATGAGAGTGATGATGCTCGCTGCGAGAGTTAAGCGGGAGCGAGTCAGCGAGATTATGCCCTGCAAGCAGATGAGATAGAGCGTACAGAGCGCGCGAGAGCTCTCGTTCGAGCCAAAGATGCCGTCGAACAGCGAGACGGACTCCTGCGCGGCCGAGATACCCGTCTGTACGGCGGTCGACGTGAGGTAGAAGCCGGACATCTGCAGTTGGCGGGGTCAGAAGCCGACAGACCTTTGATTCAGCACGTGAGAGCCACTTACAGCAAAGAGCTCGGCCAGGGTGAAGGTGTGCGTTATGAGGTAGATGCCGAGGTTCGTGTACTGTCAGGCGCGAATCAGGCATCAGCGAAGGGTCAGCGAGCTTTGCTAGCGACCGACGCACCTTGTCGAGCACCGTCAGGAACGCGTCGTTCCGGCCCAGGGATTCCAGCTTGTCGCCCGCCCAGTCCATGCCCTCCCGAACAGCGTAGATTGTCCGGGCGCTCGAGACAGCCGCGATTAGTGCGCGTCGCGTCAGACCGAGGCCGGCCGCGGTACCGTACTTGCACGATTCGAGGATGGCCTCGACGAAGAAGGCTGTCGCCCTAAGCGAAACGCGCATCGAGAGAGCGAGCGCCGTAATGAGATTGGCGAGGTGCGGAGGAAGCAGGGTGGGGCCAACCGACAGCGCGGTCGTGATAAGCTGTAAGGGAAGAGCCTTCCTTGTCGCAGTTGATGGATTGGACGGGAGATAGCCGAGGGAAGCCTGCGTCGTCGCGGCGAAGCAAGGTGCGCTGCTTGGATGGGACGCTGGCGAACGGGCTCGAGAAGGCCCGGTCGTTCCCTCGGTCGTTGCTTCGCTAACGTTGCCCCACGAGTCAGTCTCGTCCTCATGCCCGGCTGGTTCGCCGGGCGAAGCAAGGCCGGACGCTAGCCTGCCCAGAGAGAACATCATGGGAGGTGATTGACCGTATCTGCTGTGCAGGTCTCTTATGTCAGGAAGCTGCGACCCGAGGAAGGAGGGGCGAGGGAAGCAGGGGGGTGTGAGCGCAGCAGCAGGCCGAGCTCGGGACTCACCCGAAGTCGACGCTAGGTGAGCGCGACAAGGTGGTAAAGCGATAAGGATAAGTAGCGGCGGCGTCCCTATTGAGGGTCGGGCGCCCAAGAAGGAAGCAGGCAAGAGAACGGTGTGGGCAGGAGTGGCTGGGGAGGGGGCGGGAAGGAAGCAGGCGGCTCAGCCTTTCGAACCCCTGCACGAGTGAGTGCGGCCCACCTAGCGAGGAGACGAGGGTGGAGCGCTGAGCTAGCCGGCAAAAAACGGCAGATGGTGGTGATGTGACCGCTCCCGCTCTCGAAGGCAAAGGCGGTGTCGAGGAGGAGCTAAGTTAGCTAGCAGCGCTGCATGACGGACACGCGCGCCCTTCCGCGCGCAGGGAGTGGGCATGCGGAAGCCTATCCGGGCACCACTCGTGCCACCATGGTGCAGCCGAAGCTTCGCAGGCCAAGTCGCGTGGTAGCAGAATAGACATCGTATACGTAGCGGTCGTTTGGTGGTAAGTCGTGATGAGCAGGCAGGGCAAGATGTGGCCGCACAACGGCGCTCAGTTGTCGTGACGCCAACGGCCGGCAAAGTCGTGGTGAACGCAACCCCACGGCGAGCTGTGGCCGGCTTCCGAGCTCTGGCTGAAGGCCCATTGTCTGAGGACGATGATGTCGCCAACCCGATGGGCGCCCTCGAGGTTGACCAGGTCGCGCGGTTTGAGGGCAAGGTGGACGAGGAAGTAGCGAAGGATCGCGTCCGTGTACGGTCCAGGGCCAGTGAAGTCGAGCTGCGCGATCCGCGTAAAGCTGAGGTCAGATGCCTACTCAACAAGACTTCAGGGCATTGCAGACTGACCGTGCGCTCGATTTTGTCGTGCGTGAGTGTGCCGGAGGCAAGAGCGGCCTCCGTCTTCTGCGCCTTCCGGTAGATGGTCTCGAGGACATCAAGGTAGATGGGGTGGAATGGCTTCGACTGCGTTGAATGGCGGAGTAGGATCAGGTGCCTGCGCGGCGGAAAGGAAAGAGGGAGAGGGCGCACCATCAAAGTCCACTGGGTGAACTGAATCAGGCGCGCGTACCATTTGCGAACCGACGCCGGCTTCTTCGAGATGGTGATGTCGACCTCGATGGCGATGACGCCCGAGATGGAAGGGTCGAGGATGGGGTGCTGCCTAGATGCGTTCGCGTTGGCCGTGGGCGGCCCGTCGACGAGCTCGTTGTAGAGGTTGCCGAACAGAGACAGCTCTGGGTCGACGAGGTGGTCGGTGACATAGTCGTGACCCCACTCTTCCGCCGGCGCGACAGGGACAGTGTCCGAATCGGAGTAGACGCCACCCTCGAGGAGCATGATGAGGTACCTGAAAGCACGAGAAGCGGTGGTCAGCGAGAATGATGAGGACCTGCAGCGAAGATGCGCACCTGAGCGTGTCGCTCTTGAGGACAATCTTGGGTAGACCGCGCCAGACAGCGCCCATGCTCGTCACGTCGGTCTCGTCCGTGCCGAAGTACGCGTCCATCCAAGCGTCCATCCCCTCGTCGTCGAGGACGTCGACCTGCCAGTCCGGGTGCAGCTTGCCCCACTCGGCAAAGATGGCCGGGATGTCGTCCTTGTCCTTGTTGGTCGTGTAGATCTTCTTCGACAGCGGCGGACGGTGCGGGTCCGGCGGCAGCTGCTGTTCGAGCCGAGCGATGGACGCTAGCAGAGGCGGCTGGAGGTGCACGGGGAAGGCCTCATAGACGAAGGTCCGCAGCCGGTCGACGTACTCGGGCAGGGACGTGCTGAGCCCACGGAAGCGGAACTCCTTCTCGTCCGCTGCAGGGTTGTAGTCGGCGATGCGCTCCGAGCGGCGAGTCTCGTACAGCTGCTTCGCTTCGCGAACGCGTGTGCTTGAGGCCCCGATACGAGCGAAGGACGGAGTGAAGGCTTGCAGGGCCGTCGGCCAAGGGGCGAAGCAGAGGAGCAGGACGACGCCGACAAGCCCGAGCACGACCAGTCGCAGGAATCTGGCCGGTACGGACATGCTGCTGGAGAGGCGAGGTGCAAGTTGAGCAGCTGCGAGCAGACGAACGTGAAGCACTGAAACGACGGCGCACCCGAATAGGAACGCCTCCTTGCTTGGGACGCTAGTTTACTGCTAACGAGCCTAGAGCGCTTACGTACACAAGAACTCGCCCCGTGCTTGTCGAGCTGCCTCTGATGCGGACGGGTACGGGCGCGGAAGTGCAGCAAGCAGTGTCGGTCGGCTCGACTGCTTCCTTGAGTCAGCAGCGATGAAGTCGAGGTCAGAGTCGCAAAGCAGGACGTAGCTAGACCCGCCGGACACAGACGTGCACGCTGCGCAGGACGACGCCACGTAAAGCTGCGCGACGGCTGGCGCGCAGCGCATCACCGCGAGGATCAGCTCGCGGCAGGTTCCCGACGACGTGCGGCCAGGTCCGGGTGAGCAACCTTGAGCCTGCGACCAAGGTAATGTTGCTTTTGCTGGGCGGCGGAAGCGCAGACGGGCGAGAGGCGACGTTCCGCGAAGGCTGCAGCGAAGGGAAACGGATCTGGCGTGACCGCGCGCATCACGGCGACCTTCGTGCTTCAAAGATGGCGAGGTGGTGCAGGTGCGCTTCGTGCAGGCGGTGAGCCGATGGAGATGAGCAGCTGCCGGTGGCCGGAGAAGCCAGAGCTCAGGCCCTTTGCTGCGGCGCGCAGCGACCTCGCCGCTTCCCTGCTGATCGAGCGCTCCCACTTTCACTCCCGCTGCCAAAGCTCAACAGAGTTTCTGTTGTGCAGCTTGCGGATAAACGCATGATAAGTAGTCGTACATCTCCAAGTGACATCCCTGGTACAGCGTCAGCCATCTTGCCTCCAGCGTCCGGCGAAGTCGTGGTGGACGCAACCGAAGTCGTTGCGGTCCTTCGGATCGACGGGCTGGCTGAAGGAGTACTGGCTGACCATGACGATGTCGCCGATCCTGAACGAGCCGCTGACATCCATCAGCTCGCGCGGCTTGACGCCGAGATGGACGAGGAAGTAGCGTAAGATGGCGTCGGTGTACGGGCCCGGCCCTGTGAAGTTGAGCTGCAGTGTGCGCGCAAGCAGGTCAGCGTCCGAACAGCGAAAATCGCCGATGATGTTCGCGCTCACGGTGTCCTCAATCTGCTCGTGCGTGATCCGACCCGAAGCGAGGTCGGCCTCGGTCTTCAAAGCTTTGCGGTAGATGACTTCGAGGAGGTCAATGTAGATTGGGTGGAACGGCTTGAACTACGGAGCCAAGCGCTCGGATCAGCGGAAGGCATACATGAGAATGAACAGAGGGCCGTAGCGCACCATGAGCGTCCACTGTGTGAACTGAACGAGCCGCGCGAACCACTGGCGCACGAAGTCCGGCTCGACCGAGCGCGTGATGTCGATCTCGACTCCGATGATGCCTGAGATACCCGAGTCCAGGATGGGGTGCAGCTTTGACTCGGCAGCGTCAAAAGGGGCCGTGCCTCTTGCGGAGTCGGCGAGGGTCGACTGCAGCTGCGTGAGCAGGTTGAGGCTAGGGTCACTCATCCTCTGCGCGTCGTAAGTGTGCCCCCACTCGTCTGCTCGTCGGACGGGGATCGTGTCCGAGTCCGAATAGACACCACCCTCAAGGAGCATGATGAGGTACCTGTAGGAGGCAAGCTCGACGGTCAGGCAAAAGCAGCAAAGCAGGAGGTCGAGAGGTCGACGCTGCGCACCTCAGCGCATCGCTTTTGAGCACGATCTTCGGGAGCGCTCGCCAGACTGGACCGAGGTTGGTCGCTTCGCTACTTTGACCGAAGTACGCGTCCACCCATGCGTCCATCCCCTCGTCGTCGAGGACGTCAACTTCCCAGTCCGGGTGCAGCTTGCCCCACTCGGCAAAGATGGCCGGGATGTCGTCCTTGTCCTTGTTGGTCGTGTAGATCTTCTTCGACAGCGGCGGACGGTGCGGGTCCGGCGGCAGCTGCTGTTCGAGCCGAGCGATGGACGCTAGCAGAGGCGGCTGGAGGTGCACGGGGAAGGCCTCATAGACGAAGGTCCGCAGCCGGTCGACGTACTCGGGCAGGGACGTGCTGAGCCCACGGAAGCGGAACTCCTCCTCGTCCGCCTTGACGTCAAAGTCTGCCAGTCGCTCCGCTCGTTGCGACTCGTACAGGCGCAGGAGGTCGGCCGCGGTGATGACGGACGATGGGCTGCTGGAGGGGGCGCTGAAGGAGCTGGCGAGCAGCGGCGGAGTTGAGCTTGAGGGTAGTAGATAGAAGAGCCCGAGCATGCCGAGCAGAGCGAGCGCTACGAGCTGCAGCAGCCGCACAGGAGCTGCCATCTTTGCCGTGGTGACAGGTAGAAGGGTTGACGTTGACGTGGATCGGCCAGGACCTGCCTGGTCGTCGACAGGAGGAATGAGGACGAGTGACGCGCGGGCTCTTGAGACACGGGGAGCAGGACGTGCAAGATCACTTCGGGCATCACTTCGTACACGCCCGCAGAGCAGCATTGCTCACGACTTGCAGTCGAGAAACCGTCGCAGACCAATTCTGTTTAATGCAGGTTCATCAAGGTCATCGTGATTGCGCTGACATTCTCAAAGCGCAGCCTCCTCCTCTGGCCGGTTCTTGCCGCCAATGGCGTCCCAGATCTTGTAGCCGGCGATCTTGTCCCAGTCGACCTTCTGGCGCGTGATGGGCAGAGCGCGACGCAGGCTGCAAGGGGGGATCAAAGCAGTCAGCTCATGACTTCAGCGCGCAGCAGAGCAGCAGGAGCGGCCGCACGATCTGAAAGCCTTCTCGCCGAGCTCCTCCACACGCTCGTTGATGCTCTTCTGCGCTGCGCGCTCAGCCTTGCTGATCTCGTCGATAATGCTCTGCGCTTGCTTGTCGCCGGCGGCCGGCAAGGGGAAAGAAGGGGTCTCGACGGTGCGAAGTTGAACCTGCAAAAATGGCAGCCGGATCAGCATCAGAGCACCAACGCTTCAGGGCTAGACATACATTGCCCTGCTCGTAGTAGTGCACGATCGCCTCGATCTTGCCCTGAACCGTGTCGGATGCGAGGTCAATCGCCCACGTCGAGCGCCAGTTGCCGCTCCAGAAGTTAGTCGGCGAGTAGCGGTGGCCGGAGAGGACGAGCGTATACTTGTCCTTGACGGCCTCGATCGACGGCGGTGATGGTGCAGGTACGATGACCGAGTCTCCGTCGGCAGAAGGGCTATCCTGCGGCGCCTCCTCTGTCAAGGTGGGCTCCGCCAGCGCCTCCTTGATGTCCGCCGTCTCGCCCTCTTCAGGAGCCTTGACCTGGTCCGCCGGCGTGGCCGCTTCTGCGTCAACAGCCGTGAGCTCCTCCTCGACCTTTGACGCGACCTCTGCGACTTCGTCCGCAGTAGCGACGAGGGCCGTCTCGAGAGTCTTGTTCTCGGGCGGCGCGCTCTCTCCCTCAGCCTTCCCTAGACTTGCCTCAGCCTCAGGAGCGACAACCTCGATCTCCTCGGCCGTCTCGACGAGCGCCGTGTCGAGCACCTTGTCGTCCGGCGATGTCGGCGCATCCGTAGCTTTCTCGCGCTTTGCCTCAACCTCCTCTGCGACAGTCTGAACCTCCTCCGCCGTCTCCACCTGAGCTGTCTGGAGGGCCGGGTCGTCGTTTTTGGTCTCAGCGTCGGCATCCGGCGCAACCGTGGCCTGCTCGTCGTCAATCGCCGACGTCGGTGCAGACGCCTGAGCTCCGGAGGAAGGCGCCGCGGAAGGAGCGGCGGAGGCAAGTCCAAGCTCTAAGTGAGGGAAGATGGCACCGGCGCCGGAGGTAAAGCAGTCGGCGACGTAGGCGTCAAGCGGCTTGGTGTAGGACGCACTGTCCGTCGCGCAGCAGGATCAGCGATGCGCGGCTCTTCAGAGCTGATGCAGCCCAGCCCTCACAGGTACGACGTCGTCTCGGAGGGAAGATCCATAACCTCCAGGGCAGATGCCGTCTGCATAATGAAACGCGAAAGTCCGTCAGAACGATCGCAGGCTGCGTAGACAGATGATGCGCACCTGCTTGGTGAAGTCGAACTCGAATGACTGGCCCGAACGAGGATCGTAGTAGCGCGCAGCCTGGCCCTGGGTGTTTGGCAAGCGAGCAACGTCCGCAAGGACAGTCTGCACAGGTGGCGGATCTCTCAGTGCCTGCGAAGGACGGCTTGAGCTTCTCGCCCGGTGTGCGCACCTTGTAGGACAGGTCGGGCAGGCTGATGACGGTGTGCTGCTCCTGGTGATACGCAGGCAGCGCGTCCTTCAGGACAGCCTGAAACGCGTCCTCATCGCTCAAAATGAGCTTGACGTCTGTCGGGCCACCCGCAAGTCATCAGGACGGCCATCTCCTGATGAGCTCGAGCCTCCGCGGGGGGAAGAGCGAGCGCACGGCGAGGAGGACGCACCATTGACGACCTCCGCGATCTCCCCTGGCGGCGCCTGGATGACGAGCTTGGTGGCAAGTGCAACACGCTCGGCCTGTGGCAAGTCTTGAATGTAGTCTACGTCTGCTTCGGACATATTCGCGAGGAAAGGAGGGCTGGAGGGGTCGAGGGCGGGTGCGCTGACCATCTCTCGCAGCGGACGTGGCTTCGAGGCGCTCGTACCCTGACATCCACCTGCCCTCTCACCTTCCTCCGCAACCAAAGGTCGCACCCCGGCAAGCTCACGATGGCCAACGTAGAGCAGTGGTACGTCTAGCGCGGCCGCGCTGGGAGCGGCTCCATGCCGTGCTCAGGGGCCTGCAGGAGAGTCGCGGGCTGACAGCTCAACTCCGTCCACTGCCCTTTCGAATCAACCAGGATCATGGACATCCCGCCCATCACCCGGTGAGCCTTCAGCAACTTAGGGCAGCTCTCTCTGCTGGTACTGACCCATGAGCTCATCCGATTTTCAGCGTCTGGGTTGCCGGGTCGGTCGCAGCCAGCCTGGCCGTCGTGCGTCCATGGCCCTTCCTCTCATGCGCGTGGGATGGACGGGCAGCTCTGCTGATCACGGCACCCTTCCGTGCTTGCAGCAATGTCGGCTGGTGTCCAGCTTTCACCTCTACTATTCGGCCAAGGCGGCGTTCGCAGACCTCCAGGTAAGGACGACGCGCTGTGCTTCTTCGACCTGCAAAGGCTGACTGCGCATCGACGCCGCCTCGACAGGTCTGGCGCGTCCTCACGACATTCCTCTACTTTGGGCCGATGTCGGTGGAGCTGCTCCTGCATCTGTTCTTCATGTGCGTGCTCTTATTGCTTGTGCCTGTGCTTTGACGACGGCTGACCGAGCGGCCTTGGCCCGCAGCATGCGCTACTCGAGACAACTGGAGGAAAACTCGTACGCCAACAGGAAAGCAGACTACGCCTGGCTGCTGATCTGCTGCTCGGCGATGATCCTGGTGTGGTTTGATCCCCATATCCACCAGCGTGCGCAGCTAACAGTTGCTTGTTTTTGCGTGCAGCTCATCTCACCTCTCTTCAACGCGCCCTTCCTTTCGGGCTCGCTCTCGTTCGCGCTCGTCTACATCTGGTCGCGCCGCAACCCCAACATCCGCATGTCGCTTATGGGTCTCGTCACGTGTGTCGCGATCTCGCCTCCTCGGCGCGAGGTCAGGCTGACCACCCCAGTCCCCTGCAGGATGACCGCTGCGTACGTGCCGTTTGCACTGATTGGATTCACTTGGGTGATGTACGGGAGCAAGCATACGACGAACGATGTCGTGCGTCCGTCCATCCCTTTTCAACAATGTCACGGCTAACCTCCCTGTTCATCTGGTCCCTCCCGCAGCTCGGGGCGATCGTCGGCCACATCTTCTGGTTCGGACAGGATGTCTGGCCGCAAGAGCTGTCGAGCGGCGGACGGGGCTGGTTTGACACGCCGCGCCTTGTCACAAGGCTCATCGACCCTCCCGCCGTGGATCCATGAGGCCTTTCTCGTGCACTCAGATGGAAACTTCGGCTTCCAAAGTGCAGCGGAGTTCTGATCAAGGGCGTGATATAAAGTGAGGGATTCCAACACGGTCCAGGCTTGACGAAGGAGACTGTGTGAGGTCTACTTCGACTTCTTAACGTAGTCGCTCTCGCGGATCCACGCCTTGAGGTCGCGCAGTTGCGGGTGGATCGCACGCAGCTTGGAGATGTCGGCCGAGTAGCCCTCGTCGCGGAAGAACTTGAACTGCGAGTCGTTCGACGATCTTAGGTCGGATTGAGCTAGCGGAATGTAAGGGACAGATGACGTACCATGAGGTCCATCTCTTTTATGAGCCTTAGAACGAGCCAGCCGAAGAAGTTGGACGTGACTGGCACAGGGATGCCGGCGGCCTCCCTGAACACGCGATCCGCCTCCTTGAACGTAAGATCATCGCCGGCGAGCTCGAGTGCCTGGCTGGCGTACTTGTCCGGCGCAAGAAGGGCGATGGCGGCGATTTCGCCAATGTCCTTGACCGCGACGAGCTGCAACTTCTTGTTCGCGCCAAGGGCGTGCCGCCAAATCGAGCCGAAGACCTTACCTTGGAACCCGGGCACGAAATTCTCCATGAACGCCACAGGCCGCAGGAACCTGAACATGACGATCCGCGCATCAGAACAACGTCCACACACGCGAAGGACAGCAAAGGAGTTCAACGCACGTCCAGGCCATCTTCCCACCCGACCGCTCCGAGTGCTCGCGGATGGACTGCTCGATCAGGCCCTTTGAGCGGAAGTGCGGGACGTTTGTGAGCTGCTCGCCGTCTGCGCGGAGCGAGGAGAGGATCAGCGCTACGCAAGATCAGCTGGTGAAACAGCGGCAGAGCGACGCACTTCGGTTCACAGAGGTGAAGACAAGGTGGCTGACGCCGGCACGGGCTGCCGCGGCAACCATGGCCTACAAGCCGTGCGTCGCAGATGATCAGTTGAAGGAGCATCAACAGAGAATGCGAGAAGATGCACCTTGCCTTGACTCCCTTCGATCTCGGCGCCCTCCTTTTTGGTCTGCATCAAGCTCATGAGGAACAAGCTGTCGATGGGCCCAGCCTTTTTGAAAACGTCCTCCGGCGCATCAAACGAGCCCTCGACGATGCGCACGCCGCGCTTGACGAGAGCTTGAGCAGAGGCGGACGAGGCGGATCGGGTGAGGGCGAGGATGTCGACCGGTATTGGCGAAGCGAGGAGGGCGTTGATGACCGAACGACCCTGCTTGCCTGTCGCACCGGTAACGAGGATGGTTCGAGAGGACATGGCTGTGAAGTGCGTATGAGCGGTGGATGTTGAGGGCGGCAAGTTTGGGTGTGGTTGTACGGATGAAGGACGTGTTGGCAATGAGGGGGGAAAGTCCGGCAGCCGCTCAACTTTATCACAATTCTGTGGGCTGCCAAAGATGATTAAGGTGCTCGGTCAGCCCAGTGCATGACATGTGCGGAGCTTTGAGAAGTGAGGAAGCGACAGTCGGTGCTTCCGCCTTTGTGCGAGCGAAGGCCGATGGCCGAAGACCGAAGACCGACAGCCGAAGTGCCGCCGGCCATGCGAAACCTCCTACATCAGTCACCTTGAGGATCAGTACCATCAGCCGTCAGAGGCAATCGTTAGTGGTAGGGCGCCGGGGTTGTTGCGGAGGGCGGTGGGTCGTCATCTCAATACCTCTGCGCCCTCCATCTCCTCCCAAGCGGCGAACCCGCCCTTTTGCCACTTCTCGAGCGCGAGTGCGAGGCGCGCAACACCAGGCTTGTTCTTCCCGCCTCCGAGCGTCGGACTGGGACCCATGACGTCCTTTCCAATCGCCATGAGCGCTTTCTTGGCCTGCTGGCCGTACAAGTCAAGCAGGCGCGGCGCGGCGACGTCGAGAAAGGCTGCGATGAGCGTCGGCGTCGGCTCAAAGTGCGCCAATGGCGCGCGGAGGATGGATGCGAGCCAGGACCAGCCTGCCGAGAGCCTGAATTGCGGAGGGATGAGGGTATGCGAGAAGGCAGGGTAGGGCGGATGACCTGGCGGTGGTGGAGGGAGGAGTAGAGGTGAGGGAAGGACGCAGAGGATGGAGGTGTAGAGGGTGAGGATACCGGCGAGACGGTTGGTGTACTCGAGCATGGACTCCTGAGTGTTGGCGAGATGACCGGTGAGCTTGCGGTGTTCGGCGTCCGTTTGGTCCTGGCACGACACGAGGATCAGGACTTGTGTTCGCGGGGCTTCCAACGCAAACGAAGGAACTCACTGGCTGTTTCGCGGGCGAGAAGGGCACAACCCAGCAGCACTTCTTGACAAACCGGCTCATAAGGACGTTCCCGAGCCCTTCGCCGTGGCCCATGAGCATGAGCCCCACGACGAGCCGCGCGAGCGGCCAAGCAGCAGACGGGTTGGCAGTGATCTCGGCCTCGGCCTGCTTGATAAGAATCTTGGACAGGTGGTTGAGGATCCAGGTGTAAATTTCGGTCGAAGCGGCAAGTGCGGAGTGGAGGATGAGCGACAGCTCGGACGTCTGTCGTGCAGTTCGACGGTTGTTAGCCCTGAGCAAACAGCTAACTCTCGGCGAGAGAAGTCCACTTACGATGCGCAGGATCTCCTTGCCGTCGTTGGTGATCTGACCAATTTTGGGCGTAACCTGACGCTTGACGGCGTTGCACTTCTTCTTCCACTCGGCGGAGTTGTTGACCTGCGGGAGAACGTTGGTCTTGATGTTCTGCAGAAGCAAGCTCGGTTGTCAGTAGCGCGCCCGCGGAACAAGTTGAGGCTGCGACGGACCTTCATGCTGTCCACCCAGCGGCCAAACTCCTCGGCTTTAACTTCCAGCCCGCCTCCTCCCTCGCGCCGCTTGGCTGCCGCTGCCTTCTCCTCCGCGCTCGCCTTCGCCCGAGCCGCGTCCTGCTCAGCCTCTGCCTTGGCCCGTGCTTCCACCTGCGCGGCCTCATCTGCTTTCGCCTTGCGCGCAGCTTCCTCCGCCTCGGCCGCCTTGCGCGCGGTCGCGGCTTGCCGGTCTGCTTCCTGCTGTTTGAGCTGCGCCGCACGGACATGTGCCTCCTCGGATGTCTGAATCGTTGCCTCGATGTCCTGCGCAACGCCCGGGACTCATTATCAGCACGATCGCAGGAGGTCAAGAACAGAGTGAAGGCACTCACGTCCCAGAGCTTCTTGTTCCGCCTCTCAAACTCGCCGCGTTCCCGCCGCTCCTCCTCAGCGCGTTCGACACGCAGGCCCTCGAGCAGCTTGCGCACTTCGGCTAAGCCGTCGTCGACTGCGGGAGACGTCGCTGGCGACCGGGCGGCCGACGGGGAGAGGAGCGCGGCGAGGTGCGTCGAGTGCGCGAGGGAGGAGCGCTGCGATTTCCGCTACAAGTAGGAGACAGTGTCAGCGGTTTGCGAAGCTTGTGCCGCAGCGAGCGAGCACAAGACAACGCACCCAAGCGAGCGAGCGTGAGCGCGAGTCGTACGTCTCGATCTCGTCGATGAAGCCGACGTCCCTGAGCAGGTCGGCGCGTTCCGGCCGGCTAAGGAGAGGAGGCAGCAGAGGGCATCAGCTGTGTCGTGAATGGCCGTAAAGTAGGCGAGCGGCAGGCCGCACCTTCGCTGCTTGCCCTTGTCGAGCCGGGCAAGAATGCTGACGTCCCGCCCGTCGTCGTCGCTCGAGTCCTCGGCCCTGAGTGTATCCTCCTCCTCGCCCGACGACAAACCGCTGTCGCCTACGTCTGACAAGCCGCTCGAGGACGAGCTGCTCGACTCAGCATCCCACGACCGCTTGACCGAAGTGTCGAGACCGTATCGACCTGATGGGCGGACAGGCGCCGCTTGCTTCTTGCGCTTGGGCTGCCGCTGCTGTTGCTGCTGCTGGCGCGAGCGGGCTGAAGGCGCTGCAGATGGCAGAGCAAATGACAGCGACGTCGGCGGAGGCGAGGGCGAAGCAAAGCGCATGCCGGCCGAGTGTTTGAGAGGGTCGTCTGAAAGGAGGGGGGAGAGGGTGCGTTTGATGGAGAACGGGTCGGTCGAGATTGGAACGGCGGGCCCGATCAACGAGGGTGCGTCGTCGACTTAAATCAGCCTCAGTGGATCAATAGATGCTCTGATGTTTTCAATCAAGCCGATTCACAATCTTGGTGTAATGGGCCTCCGCTCGTTGATCAGGCCGGCGCGACCGATAATCAGAAACTGAGCAACTTAGGGAGCACCAGGACGAGCAGGCTATCTCCCTGCCCTACTATAGTGGATGCAGAAGTGTTGCGCAGGGGGCCCAGACGGAGAAGTGGTGGTGGTTCTTGCAGGAGGACGAACGGGGAGAGCGTGAGCGACGAGTAACTGGGAGTAAGGCCCTTCACCTGCTGCACATTTGGCCCTCAGCCCACGGTAGCTCGACCTCGTTTCCCGCCATATATCCCTCTCGCCGTAACACGATGGCCGCCAAGAAGTCCAAGACGGCAGCAGCCGCCGCCGCCGCTGCCTCCACCTCCGCGTCTTCTGCTCCAGCGGCCGCACCCGTCAGCCCGCCGGCGAAGAAGGCCAGGCAGCAGGGCGAAGGGAGCGCTGTACGTCCTCCTTTCCTTTCGACACTGCTGCCCGCTCCTGGACCTGTGCGCTGATCACGAGCTCCCTTGTGGGTCATCGAACGCAGACCAAGCAGACGACGCGCTACCAGGAGACGCCGGCTGTCGCAACCTCGACGGCAGCGCCGCTCCTGCCGCCGTCCGAAGCAGCAGCAGCTACCGACGGTCCCTCGTTCGGCGACCTGCTTGACGAGAGCGCACCGACGACGCTCGCCCCGCTCCCCTCGACGTCTGCCTCGTCCGGCAAGCCGACGCCGCTGTCCCTCTCGCGCCTCCTGACGCAGGCGCTTCACTCGGCCGACTCGCCGCTGCTCAACTCGTGCTTGTCGCACTCGGACCCGTCCCTCGTCGCGCACACCGTCCGCCGGCTTCAGCCCGAGCTCACCGTCCCCCTGCTCGAGCGCTTGGCCGAGCGTCTCGCCCTTGGAGGCAAGGGCCGCCAGGGCGGAGCTTCTGCCCAGCGCGTGCGCGGCGTGTGTGTGTGGCTCAAGGTGACGCTGCGCGAGAAGCTCTCGTACCTGTCGACGATCCCGAACCTTCTCGCACGGCTCGAGCCGCTTCATAGGCTCATCAACGAGCGCTTGGCCCTGACCGCGCCTCTGATGGCGCTCGCTGGCAGGCTCGACCTCGCGCTAGCGCAGATGGAGCTGCGCGACGAAATCGCGCAGGAGGAAGACCGCGCCGAGGGCGCACGCTACGTTGAGGGCGAGAGCAGTGACGAGGACAGCGATGACGAAGACGAGGTCGCGCTCGAGGAGGGCGATGTGGAGGACGTTGGGCTCGGAGGCGAGTCGGATGAGGACGACGACGGCGAGGGCTCGGATGAGGACGAGTGCGTCCAACGTTCTTCTTTGCTCCCCTGTTCTATGCGCTCACATCTCGGTCACGCTCTACAGGGAAGACGACGACGACGACGATGCCGAGTCAGGCGACGAGCTCGGGCTCGCGAACGGCGTCGACGACGAGGCGAGCGAGGAGGGCAGCGAAGCGGGCGACGAGGACGATCTCAGCGACTCGGAGTAGAGCGCGCGTCACCTTGCCACCGTCTTTCGCACTCATCCACACGCACACATTCCATCGGCTTGATAGAGCATGGAATGATTATACCCAACGTCTGCATTGTCTTGCGAGGTGGACCTCAATGCAGGAAAGAAGGGGAGAAAGGTGGTCTCACCGCTTCCCGGCAAGGAGGATCACCGCCGGCCACTCGACGTCGAGCTCGTGGACCTCTGCTCCAGCCTCACGCTGCACGTCCTCTCTCAGCATGCGCACAAATCGCCCGACAATGTCCTCCCCGTCGACCGAAGCATGCTCCGCCTTGTACTTGTGCACGGCAGAAGCCGTCCGCAGGTACGCCTCGAGCTTGGCCCAGTCGAGCCGCTTGTGCAGGACGAGCCGCGCGTCCGAGGGGTCTCTCTTGATGCGTACGAAGGACGAGGCGTCCCACCCTCGTTCGTCCCAGGGCTGTGCGAGCGGCTCACCGTTGTCACGCGCGTGCTCGGCGGCGGGGAAACCCTCCCACGACGATGTGCAGGGCGCGTCGGGGCGCGAGGGGAAGGGGATGTCATCGAGCAAGCCCTCAACAAGCGATCTTCCGGGTTGCTCCCAGAAGGGTCCGATGCCAGATGGCGAGCGCATGAAGGTCGTGATCTTGGGTGAAAGGGCTGGGTAGGCGGGCAAGAAGAATTCTACGCGCGCAGCCATGAGCGTAAGCAGGTGTCTCGCTAGCACCCCATATTCAAGCCCTGCCTGCGTCAATAGACGTACCTCCGTACCCCTGCGATGATGAGCGACATCGCCTTGAAGGTCAGCCAGTCTTTCACGCCAACGCGCAGCACACGACCAATGACGTACCCAGAACGCAGCCGTCCCCCTCGGCTTCAGCACTCTCTCCAGCTCATGCCACACCTGCGGGTACTTGAACCAGTGCGCCGCCTGGCCGGCGGTGACGAGGTCGACGCTCGCGTCCGGCAGGAAGCGCAAGTCCTCGGCGGACGCTACGTGGTAGTCAATCTTACTTGCCGCAGATTCAGGCTGAAGACCGACGGCGATCATCGAGGGCGATGGGTCGGCACCCGAGACATGATTGAAGCGGGAGGCGAGATCCCGCGCGACGAAGCCGCTGTTGTGCGCCGTCAAAAGCCTTGGCTCAGCCGGCGCAGAAGAGGGACGGAGGACACAGCAAACTGACGGACCGCAACCGACGTCAACCGCACGGTCAAACAATCCTCCGCGCCGCTTGTGGTATGCGTACGTGAGTTCGTAGAACGTCTGAGAGTACGTAGGCCGGAAGGAGAGGTAGCGGGCAGCGTCGAAGGTCTTTGTGCTTGAGAAGTAGGAGGAGTAAGGGAGCACGGCAGTCAGCTCGTCCGCGACGTATTAGCTCGAGAAAGGGTCTGCAGACGTACGCGAACTGAGCCATGTCGAGGCGTTCAAGGGCGGGATCTGCTCTGACAGTTGAGTACGCTGTTGAGGCCGCTGTCGAGTTGGCAGAGGAGGGGAGCGATTGGGCTGATGAGGTTGGGCGCAATCTGTCTGACCGGCTCAGCGTCGTCCGACGTCGGATTATAGGCGGCCGACGACTGCAGCTGCAGCTGCAGCGAAGAGCCGCAAGCAGACTTCAGCACTTTATATTGCGCCTGACCGCACAGAGATCATCATCATGTTTTCCAGGGAAGCCTGCCCATCGCAGAGCGCGGAAGCGGACGCCTGGCCTGCGTCTCCCCGTCACCCCTCGGCGAGGTGGCTGCTGCGCGCCGCGCCGCCGCCCTGACCTCGGTTGCCCCCCTCCTTCGAGCGGCCCTGCTCGACCACCTCCCGGCTCCCTCGCTTCAGGTTAAGATGGCTCCTCGACCTCGCCCTCTCAAGCTCCCGCTTTCGGCCTTCTCGGCCCCACCGCCTGCGCCTGCCTCCAGTTCGGTTGAGGCGACTACGGTCGACGCGCATGTCGCTCTCGACGTCAAAGGGGTTGATGTCGCGGCGCTTCTCGAGCAACACGCTCAGGTGAAGGCCACCAGGAAGGTGGTAGGTGCCGTCGGCGTCACTCGGTGCGCGTAAGAGGGCTTAATGCATCGCAAGCCTGCCTGACCTCTTGCACCGTTGCTGCAGCTCATCCGTGGCACCCTCCGCGCACTCTCCTCTCCTGCGCGTCCTCCCGATCCATCCGATTCCCTGCGCGACCCCTTACGCCCTCCCTTCGGCTCCCGTCATCGAGTTTGAGATCATCCAACCCCCATCCGATGAGAGCGCTTGGGACGAGATCGACCGCGTTCTTGACTCGATCGTCAAGGTCGCGCGCGAGGTCGACGTGCCGGCGGAGGGGTCGATGGAGGTGGACGGCGTTAGCGCAGCCAACAATGCCGGCGCCCCCACGGTTGTCCTCTGTCAGAATCGGCTATGTCCCGTTGTACTTTGTACATGTTCGCTGACCTCGCTCTGCTGGCTGTGCTGCACCGACGTGGGGTGCGAGCGCAGCCGGTCTGCTTCCTCCTCCCTTACCAGCCAACATCTCCCCGACTCTGCTTCCCGGCCAGCCCTTTTACCAGGCCTATGTGCGCCAACTGTCGGCGCTCGCGCTCGTCCCGGGTGTTTGCTTGAAGCTTCTGCCTCCGACGGTACTCGAGCCGGTTGACGGGCAAAACGTCGGCTGGTGGGAGGATGAGGAGGCGCTCGTCAGGTGCGCCGCACTCTCTCGTCCCTCAACTGTAGACTTTAATGACGTCTGACCCCCTGCACCGCTATTTGCCGCTGTAGCGTGCTGACGCAGTACCTGATCCCGGCGCTCGACTCCTTTGGTTCCCATCGCCTCCTGTTCGGCTCCTCCCCCGTGCCCGTCACTGTTCCCTCCGGCTTCACGCCGACACCCGCGATCCCCTCGCCCGCTCGCCAGTGGTACGCGCTCGTGCTGCGCCTGCTTGACAAGATGAAGCTCGATCGGGAGAGCGCGGGCGAGATCCTTGGCGGGACGGCAGGCAGGGTGTACGGGCTAACGAGGGGAGGAAGGGCCTAGAGGCGCGAGAGATGGATGGACGCTCAACATGCATCACAAGCAGCGTCGCTTTCGCAAGTAGCCGTCGAGCGATGTGCAGAATCGAACATCAATCGAGCGCACCCGACGCGATTCGCCCAATCTCACGCCGGATCTCTTCCAGGCTCAGCTGTAGCGACTGGGCGTCTTCGAATTTCTTGCGCGCCTCGGCCTCCCTGATGAAGTGCTCGAGTTGCGCCTCCTGCGGTGAGCAGTAGAATGTGGTCAGCAAACGTCCGATTGACGTGCGTGGAAGACTGCCGTACCTGCTCGAGCATCGGCTGAAGCATCATCGCCAGGTCCGAGTCACCCTTGTCTCCCTTGGATATGGACGAGCCGTCATCCGACGCCGCTACGGTTGGTGCGAGCGACGCCGTCTTCTTGTGCTTCTTCTTCTGTCGCGTCAGGCTCTTCTGCTCGAACGCGAAGGAAAGTGGAAACAAGTTAGCGGCAGGACGCGCGGTCAGCTTGCTAGCGACGCACCTCAACGGCCGTCATCTCCTTTGCGAGCCACCCGCCCGCGCGGACGCCGATCCCGATCTGCAGGCGCTCCTGCGAGCTCCCCTTCGCGCACGGCAGGCCTCGGATGCGCTTGGCGAGCGCGTCGTACGTCGAGAAGGACTCAAGCAGCGCCCGGCGGAGCTCGGCCATCGCCCGCTCGTCGTCCGGCGTCGCATCTTCCGATCTTAGTCAAAGGGGGGAGAGCGGTGTATTAGAGCTGGTGAAGGAGCAGGACGCAATGATAGGTACGCACTGCGACGCCTTGACGAGGTCGCGGTATTCCGGGATGAGCTCCTCGATCTCAGCCTGGATGGTCGTGAGCACCTTTGCGATGATATTCGAACGTCAGCTGTTGTGCATGCCCGACACCGACGACGAAGCGCACCTCGTACATCCGGGTGAAGGCCGGCACCTTGGCCGCGTCGAGCATGTACTGCTTCTTCCTGCGCAGCACAGCGGCCACTGATGGTCAGCGGCTGCACCGGTCAAAAGCGAGAACAGGAAACTAACTCGACCACCTCCCAGCAGCGCCTGCACGCGCGCACGCCCTCGACCTCCATCTCCTCCTGCTCGCCCTGCTCAGCGCCCATCACGCCGACCTTAAGGAAGCCCTTGAACCCCTCCGGCACGAGCTCGCACCGATTATCCCGCCAGTCAGCGATGAAGAGAATCGAGCAGGCTTCTGGGCGCGGCTTGGTCGTCAGAGGGATGAGGTGTGGCGGGGTCGGAGGGAGGGCGCAGGTCGTCAAGCCGCACAGACGGCAGTGATGGCGCCGCATGAGAAACGTGAACGGTGTTCTAGCAGAGGTAGATCAGACTGTCAGTGAAGCTTGAGTTAAAGATCTGCTCAGAGCGCACTGGCATATGGTGCATTGCTTGGCGGTCGAGTCGTCCTCCCACTTGACGATGGACTGTTCGACGGCTGCGCGCGCGGACTTCGCCGGATCAGCGCGATGGACGTGACAAGATGCAAGCTGGGGCGGGACGCACCACGCTTCTGCTCGGCGGTCATCTTTCCCTTGCCCTTATCTTCCTGGCTTGAGCTTGGACCGGCGCCTGAGAAGCTGCGCTCTTTGAACGTTTTCCACACGTCCCTCGGGCTGCGGCCCTCGACCAGCAGTTCCTCGACAAGCGAGCTCTCCCTGCGGTGCCCGCCACCCTCCTTTAGCCCACCCGGCCGAGTTGATGGCTTGTCCTCGAGTACCTCGAGCTTCTGGTTGCGTGCGGCGACCGATGGCGGCGTGAAGTGAAGCGCGATGAGCTTCTCGAGGCGTCGTCCGAGACGGCGTTCCTCCCCTCGCCGACCCTCGCGCCGCTCCTCGCGCCCGATCCGTGCGCGACCAAACTCTTCGGTTCGTGAGCGAGACACTCCTTTCGGCTGGAATCCGGGTCGGTAGAGGGTGCGGCTTGGGCCAGCGAGGGAGGATGCGACGGTTGGTGGGGGTGTTGAGGACGACGACGCGGTGGGCTGGGCGATGAGCGAGTGCTGGTACGAGCCGCTTCGCTCCCTGGCAGCAGCACGCAACCAGCTTCAGCATGGCAGCATCGTAAAGGAGGTTCGCCTGTACCTACATCGTACTCTGCGAGCGACCAGCGGGGTTCTCTGGAGGAGGTGCGATTGTCGTTGAAGGCGTCGCGCCCTGCACGTTGTGCGCCCGTTCATGACGGAGTCCGCCCTTTCACCTGACTCCTGACGAGCATCTCGCCTCCCAACAGCCAGAGCTCGAGCCTCACCCAAAGCCGGTCCACATATATCCGGACGTCGAGCGGCAAGCATGCCCCGCGACTGGCACCCGCCGCCGTCGTCGCAGGCCCCGGGCCCAGCGGCCGACTACAAGCCCCTCGTCCGACCGGCCAACCTCGCGCCCTTCCACCCGGACAAGACCTCCTTCGACTTTGGCAAGCTCTGCCAGGTCATGACCGCCATCAGGAGCGCAGACGGCTTGGAGAAAAAGCGCGCCAAACTCGAGAAGTTCCTCGAGAACTGGCGGGCGAAGATTGGGTTCGACCTGGTGCGTAGCGTTCTGCGTCCGGACCGTGCGCAGCGGGCCTGTGCTCATCCTCAACAACTCGGCCTGTGTGCAGTATCCCGTCATCCGGCTTCTGATCCCCGAAGTGAGCACGGTTATCGTCCCTCGCAGAGACGCGACACTAAGCCTACTGTTTGACAGCGAGACCGGGAGCGCTCTGTCTTCCAGCTCAAGGAGGCTAAGTTGGCGAAGGCCTACAACGCCGTGCTCGGGATCGACCCTAAGTCAAACCAGGATGCCAATCAGCTCGAGCACTGGAAGCAGCCGATCCAAAGCCGGTTTGACTCGGCCATCCAGCCCGACGTACGTCTCCTGTAGCGTCCCCGTCTTTTAGCGACACGCGTCTGACAGTGGCCACCTCACGGACTGCGCAGACGGCCGTCGGTGACTTTCCAACAGTGCTGCTCAGCATCCTCAAGCGCAAGTCGGACGGCAAGGACCGCTGGACGATTGACCAGGTCAACACCAAGCTTGATGAGCTGGCCGAAGTCAAGGGGGACAAGTGCGTCCACGTCCTCCCGGCTCCTGGTCTGTGCGCTGATCGCGTCGGTCATCTGACCGCGCGTCCTGCAGCGCGCAGGTCGTCAGAATCATCGCCGAGTTCAACCGCAACCTCAGCCCGGACTCTCAGAGGTCAGTCTAGCCTACCCTCCAAACGTCTTCATCGTTAAAGCTGACCCAACATGCGCCTGCTGCAGCTGGCTCGTGCGCATCATCCTTAAGGGTCGGTATTCCCCACCCTTAGGGGATCTTCATACGCTAACGCGCACCCCCTCCCCACCGTACCCCGAAGACATGAAGCTTACCATCAAGGAGAAGACGATCCTCGACGTCTTCCACCCGGACGCCATGCCGCTCTTTATCGTCTGCTCGGACCTCAAGCGCGTCTGTTGGCAGCTCTGGGACATCAATTTCCGCATGCAGAGCGGGAGCGATGTGCATATTGTCTCGGGAGCGTTCTCTGTGGCAACGCCTGGCTGACAGGAACTCTCTCGAGCGCAGGAGATCAAGATCCACGTCTTCAGCCCTTTCGTGCCGATGTTTTCTGCCCGCAACAACGGCAGGTTCGTCGCCCGATGCATTTCGCTGTCCCACCTGATCAGCTGAAGCCCATATTTCGACGTAACCAGCTACAAAGATGCCGTGAAGGCCATGCGCGGTCCTTTCGTGCGTCACGCTCATCGCTGGACGAGAGCCGAAGCTGACATCGACATCACTTGCTGCAGATGATTGAGGAGAAGCTCGACGGCGAACGCATCCAGCTGCACAAGAAGGGTGACTCGTTCCAGTACTGGTCCAGGTCTGTGTCTTGGCCGCGCTTCCTTTGAGTCAGCGCTGACGTCTTGCACAGGCAGCACAAAGATTACACGTACCTGTACGGGCGCGACCGCACGCAGGGCTCTCTCACGCCGTATATCGCAGACGCCTTTCGCGAGGACATTGAGGAGTGCGATCCACCTTTCCAGACTCCAGCTCTATGGCTGATCCTTGCCTTCCTCGGATTCGAATAGCTGCATCCTAGAGTACGTCCTCACGTTGCCTCACAATCCCACCTGACCCTGACTCTCTCGCCTCCATCTTCACAGCGGGGAGATGCTGGCCTACGACCCGGACCTCGAGCGCTACCTTCCGTTCGGCACGCTAAAGACGACGAGCCTTTGTGCGCTTTGCTATTCATTCCTTCTCTGGAGATTGTGGCTGACTACTCGCTTCCTTTAGCTTTGGGCAAGGAGCAGGACGGCGAGGAGGATCCTACTGCGCCCAACGTCATCTGTGGGTACTCACTGCTTCAGGCGTTGAACACCACTCACCGTCCCTTGTTCGGCAGTCATGGTGTTCGACATCGTCTACATCCGCCGCAATGTCGACGCCGAGGGCATTTCGCTCGCGTCCGACCCTAGGTTCCAGCTCGCAGAGCGCAAGAAGCTACTCGAGGGCGGCCCGGACCGCAACGGCAAGTTCAGGGCAGGCGTCATCTCGACCGTCAAGAACCGGCTCGAGTTTCCGTACCGGCGGGAGAATTGCACACGGCCCGAGGAGATCAAGGAGGAGCTCGAGTCGGTCCTCAAGCGCAAGGGCGAGGGCTTGATGCTCAAGCGCAACACGGCCATGTACGGCCCTAGCAGCCGGTCCAACGCCTGGATGAAGATCAAACCCGATTATTGGGACGAATTGCACGAGAATGCCGACCTCTTGGTCATCGGCGGTGCGTAGTCCCTGATCAGTCTTCTGCCAGAACCATGAACTGATTCGGGCGACGTGCCCGTGCGCAGGCTGGTACGGTGGAGGACACCGAGGCGGTAAAATCGGCTCGTTCTTGCTTGGCCTGAAGACTGACGAGACGGACAGTAAGGGCGATGCGATGTGCGGCCATACTGTTGCTTTTCGCCGCTGAAGCCACGCTGACCTTATCCCCTTGTAACCGCAGCTATCAGACTGTCGGAAGGGTTGGCTCCGGGCTCAACATGCGCGACTTCGACTGGATCGAGTGAGTCGACACCCCGTCACGCTTCCTAGCTAGCCTACTGATGGCCAGTACTCTTTCAGGAGGTACCACGGCAAGGATTGGCGCAAGTTTAACCGCAAGGACCCCAGCTCGTGGCCGACGTGCATCAAGTTCGCCGCTAACGGCTCGGAGGATAAGCGTCAGTGGCGCTTAGGCACTCGCGCTGTGGGGTGTCGCCGACTGACGAACTCTTGTCGTTGATAGCCGACGTTTGGATCCACCCGAAAAACTCGTTTGTCATCGAGGTCAAAGCTGCTGCTATCACACCCTCGAGTGCGTCGCTTCTGATTCTTCCCTCTTAATGCTGAGCTGACCCTTTAGCTTGGGGTTTTCTGTAGCCGAGTTCGCGATGGGAGAGACGGTACGCCTTTCGCCCTTTAACGCCTGCGTGCTTTGCTGAGCTCCACTGTTCATCTCATCCCTCAGTTCCGCTTCCCTCGTGCGAAATTCTTGCGCTACGACCTTGCGTCGCAGCAGACGATGGCGGCCAACAAGCAGCACCACGGGCTGACGATGGAGGAGCATGCGCACTTCTCCGTCAAGGGTGTGTCTGTTCATGTCAGGCATCATCGACTGCACCTGACCTGACTGTTTCCCTTCGTCACAGACTGGGTCGAACTGCGCGACCAGCCACACACGATCAGAGTCGACGACGAGACGGGCCTGGCGCACCGGAAGCGCAAGATGACGAGGCCGCGCAAGAAGCAGAAGGTGTTGTCAGCCTTCGCGGGAATCGACTCTAGCAAGATCGAGGTCAAGGACGATATCTTCGAGAACACGACGGCCTGCGAGCATCGTTCACTTTCTTTGACTAACCTCGCTCGCCTGCTGATGGTTGTCCTCTACTGCAGACATCATCACCGGATCTCCCGCCGCCAGCCAGAAGGAGCTCCAAACGCAGTTCAAGGCTCACGGCGGGAAGATCAAGCTCAGCGCAAAAGCGACGACGGACGGCTCCGACCTCGTGGTAGTTTCGGGCAAGCTTTGTGAGTGTGCGCAGCCTTCCCTCAGCGGTGTTCTCAGGCTGACTGACCCCATGAACCTTCGCCTGTAGTCGCAACGACGAAGACTATCGAGAGGACAGAGAGCGTGCGTCCTCTTGCTCCAAGTCGAATTCCCCACTGACAGCCCCGTCGTGCTTCTCAGAACGACATGTACGACTCATCGACTTGTTCGTCGTGCAATTGCCGCTGATTCTTGGCCATCTTGCAGCCTCAAGCCGGAGTGGATCATCGACTCGATCAAGGCCGGCCGCCAGCTGCCCTTGCACAAGCAGCGCGTCTGGCTTTCTTCGCAGCCCCGTCAACGTTGGAGCTGACGGACCCTCTCTTGCGCAGGTACCTTCTCTTCGCGACGGAGGACACAAAGTCTGAGGACGCTTATGAGGCCGAGTTTCAGCTGCTGGAGGTGGACGCTTCGAGCTCGGAGGCGGCGAGCGAGGATGACCGCGCACGCAAGGTCGCGCCGAGCCTGCGGAAGGTGGCCGATCGACCAGACGGGGAGAGCGCGGATGAAGAGGAGGACAGCTACTCGTCGCACACTGAGGCGGAAGACGGCGACGATAACGACGGCGACGTCTGTTCATCCTTATCCCCCTGTCTTGCGCTTCGCGGCTGATCCATTCCTTTCTCTTCGTCCCGCAGCTCGCTCAGTTCACCGAAGACCTCAAGCTAGACTCGCAGCAGCCAGAGCAGGCCGTCAAGATGGAGGTTGCCGACCAGAAGGACAGCGCTGGTGGCAGCGCCGCTACCGAGTCTGAGGGGTCCGACGCTCCTTCGCCGGCAGCGGCTTCGCAAAGCGCGGAGGCCGAGCCCGTCACGAAGGCGCACGACCAGCCTCTGGTACTCGTCGACGATGACGATTCGCCCGCGGAGGGTGACCTCTACCTCAGGCACATGTGCGCTCCCTTCTTTCCTATACGCGCGCGGGAGATGAGGCGGCTGACAAGTTCGCGCCGTTGCAGGGTTTTCTACCTGGACACGCTCGACAACTGGCGCAAGAACGGCCTGGAGGAACCCGACATTGAGGAGGACGTGTCGGACGAGCTGACTGCGTACGGCCCGCAGAGTGCGTCCTCTGCGCGGTCTTATCAGCGGATCACGTCGCTGACCCTTTGTGCTCCCAGTCCGCGAGCACGGGGGCATGGTCACGACCAGCATCCGCGATCCTGCCCTTTCGCACATCGTCATGTGCAGCGACGAGTACGACCGCTACGGAGAGCTGCTCGACGTGTCCAAGGTCGGGTGCGTCCTCGTTCGTGTCCACTCGCTTCTGCGTTGCTCATTCGGGCTAACCTTCGCGTTCGCTTTACACCCGCTAGACACAAGTACCGTCGTGCGGCCCGCCTCCTTCGCTGCTCTGCGTACGCTAGAGCTTAAATGTCTGCATCTCTTTGGTTCTGCAGAGATCGTCGCGGTCAGCTGGCTCAAGACGACGTTCGAGCAGTCTTCGCCCCAACCCGAGTCAGGTGCGGCCCTTTCCCCCTGACTGGTCGCAGCAACAACCACTGGTCGAGCTAACCGTGACGTTGGATGGCAACGTGTCAGCCCACCGACCTGCCTGAGGACCCCAACCTGACCTCATCCGCCTCTCCATCGCCTGCATGCGCAGCCCTACAGCTGTGTGCGCGGTGGGCCAGACAAGAGCGCACCAACGATCTCACGACCTGATGCCGACTGTAGCCGCGTTTGACGACCCTGTACCCTTTGATGCGTGACCATTTTGTGAGATTGGTGGCCGGCCTCGCGAAATAAGCTTGGAAGTCGAGGCTTCGGCCGCTTCGGCGACGAGCGCGCCCATGGATCGTGCTCCCGCCTCAAAGTATGTAGCTGCGCGCCGCGGGTCGCTCGTCCGCGGCAGAGCTCTAGCGTCCTCTCCGCGCCCCGGCTGTAACCAGCCCTCCTGCAGACATCTCCTGTGGCATCGCTCCTCTCCTCCTTCTCGCAGACGCGTCGCCAAGGCCGCGCACTTGTCCATCGCCAGCAGCTCGGTCCCGCGTGGAACGGCCGCCGACTCCCCCGCGCAGCCAAACGGACGGGCTGCATCAGTCGCCTCTGGGGCAAGCACCAGCTCATTCGACACGCCTGGCAAGACTGCCCGTCTCGTCGCAAGCCTCCGAGCTGCCTGCTACTTGGTCGAGAGGAGGTTGCTCGCCCTTCGCCTGCACCTTCACCCACGTCGACAGGAGCAACCGCCTTAGACCCCTTTCAGCGCGAACGGCAAGCTCGCCCGTCTCCGCAGCGACTGCACGGCAACCGCCCAGCAGGCCGGTCGTTCTCGCACATCCTTCCTTCGTCTTCGGCTCCCAGCCCAGCGGTAGCGCAGTCTCACTCGGTCGCCATCGCACCCCAGCCGCCTCCTCTGCGAGGCAGGGCCAGCTCCTCGTCCCCCCCCCCCCCCCCCCCCCCCCCACCCCCCCCCCCCCCCCCCCCACCCCCCACCCCCCCAACCCCCCCCCCCCCCCTCCCACCCCCCCCCCCCCCCCCCACCCACCACCCCCCAACCC
>MVAM01000019.1:0-150724 GCA_014825675.1 Cystofilobasidium ferigula
CGGTAGCGCGTTCGCCACGCCGGGCGGGCGCGGCGGTGGGTGCGGGCGGGGGGGGGGGGGGGTTTGTTGGGGGGGGGGGGGGGGGGGTGGGGGTTTTTTGGGGGGGGGGGGGGGGGGGGGGGGGGGGGGGGGGGGGGGGAGGGGCGCGACGAGGGTGGAGGGTGTCGTCTGTTGAGGGGAGTTGCCGAGACGCTATGCCATGCCCTCCCGCCTGTTAGCCAGCAACATTCAGCCCTGCCCGGATACTTTGAACGGCACCCGCACGCCGCGGTCCCGCGACCTCGTACAGTGATCGTGCATGTCAGACACCTCGTCGCTCATCGCTTGCCCGCCTGCGCCTCTGCCCGCGATACCAACGTCATCGTCAGCGCTCCTTCCTCATTACGCCAGCACAAAGCAGAGAAGGGAGAGAGAAGAGAAAAGAAGCGTACCCCGTCTCGTCGCGTCCTCGAGCAGCTGGGTGTCTATTGCTTGCCCGGGCAGCTGGACGTACCGCACGACGCTGCCTCTGATGAACGCGTTCTTCACCGTTGCCTGTTCCCTTCTTCATCAGCCTTTATCCTGCTCACCGGCAACGCAAGAGCGCACCATGTGCGGGTGCCGCTCGAGGTCGAGCACCCGGATGCCGTCGAGCCGGATGTTGAGGAACTGATCGACCGACTTGAGCGTGCCCGTGATGCACAGGTCGTTCTTGAGCTCGACCGTCACCTCTGCCGGGGTCGACCAGAAAGCGCCAAGTCAGCCAAGAGCTGGGAGCTGTTATGGGAAGGGCACGCGCACCCTGGTCCGTGAGGGTCTTGAAGACGCTGCGGGCAGGACGGACGGGAGGCAGGGTCAGCTCGAGCATCCAGGCGGCTCCCAGCCTTGCAGCTCGTGTCCGCAACGCCGAGACTCACGAGAAGAGAAGCTGCGGGCACGCGGGGGACGGGGGCGCGCATCAGGACCGTCTCCAAACACACCTGCAGCAAGTAGGACGCACCATGGGCGGCAGGTGGCTGGCTGGAGGAGGCCGGGTCGTCGTTCACCGCCAGCTGCTCGTCGACGCGCGACTCCCGACCACGTATATCTTCATCCCCTCTTCGACAACAGCTGTGGCACGCATGATGGACCGCCGGTCGACGCTCGCCCCGTTCGTCATCCCCTCCTCGACCAACGTCCACCCGTCCTCCTCGGGCAGCGGCGGCGGCGCGGGTGCTTCGGGCGCAGGCGCAGGCGAGACGTTCGACGGCCGGACAGACTTCCAGCGCGAGCAGGACCGGCTCGTCGGCGAGATCGCCAACGTACTGTCTCCCTTTGCCTCCCCCTTGCGTCCGTGTGGGTGCTGACCGGACGCGGTGAGGGAGCAGGGCTTCGAGGAGCTCATGGCGGACGCGAACGGCCTCAACAGGCGCATGGAGGAGGTCCTCGGCGTCGGCGCGGGCGTAGAGAGCGTGGCTGCGCTCTGGGGTGCGTCTCCCCCGCCCGCTCCTTCTTCCGGCGGTCCAGCAGGGCAGAGAAGCGGATGCTGACTGCTCCTTGTCTCTGAACATCCTTCTCTGTCGTACCGCAGGCAAGTTCGGGGAGATTATGCGAGCGGTACGCCCCCCCCCCCCCCCCTCTTCTCCTTAGGCGACCGCGCGACGCGTCCTCCCTCCCTCCCTCCCTGCTCACCCTTCTGATCCGTCCTCTATCGCGGACCGCAGGGCCTCCCCGACGCCGTCGAAAGCGTAGCCAACTCCACCGTTTCAAGCGACACGAGCCTTGCGTGGGCTGGCGGCCCGGGGCAGCAGCAGCAGCAGCAGCGCTGAGGCTGAGGCCGGCGGAGGGCGCGCGGTGCGCGTCGCGCGAGAGTGTAGGCGTGCGACAGGTGGCAGGATACCCTCTGTGCCTCTTCCCGGCGGGGAGAAGCTGTTGTGATACCAGGACTCTGATTCTCGTCGTGCACGGCGAGGGCTGAAGCGTGCGGAGGACATGGAATAAAGCGACCAAGAGGGAAAACAGCGCAGGTCGAGATAAGAGAATCGCGCTTGAGCGGCACTCAGCGCCGGCGGGTCGAGAAGCGGGCGGTCTCGCGGCGCATGCGTCTGCCGAGCGCAGTTGCAGAAGCGCGGAGTCAGCGATTGATCCTGGAAGAGAGAGTGAAAGGACGGGGAGGATGTCGACGACGGACCTGCTGCTGCGCTCGCGCTCGGCCTCGCGCTTCTCCATCTCCTCCTCGTCCACCTCCCTGAGCGTCGGCTCAAACTCGCTCCCCTCCTCCCAGTGTCTCCATGCGCCCTCCAGCCTCTTCGGCCCAACCACCTTGCCGCCCTGCGTCTTTCCCTGCCCCGCGCTCCACCCGGCACCGACAAACCCGAGCTCGAGGCAGTCCTTCTTGTGTCGCAGGAGCTCCTCGTGCACTGCGTGCGCGAGAAGGGGGACGCAGGAGGACGGAAGGCCGAGGTCGGAGCAGAGGGAGGAGGCAAAGACGGACGGGTCGAGCGGGGAGGACAGGTCCCACTCGATGCGGTCGCGCAGGGCATAGTTGGACAGCTGCACGTCGAGCTGCAAAGCAGGGTGGTTTGTCCGGGACAGGAGGAGATCAGTGCACCGCGTAGGCGGGTATGACAGACGCGGAAGGGGGAAGGGGACGGACGTTGACGATGATGCGGCAGTCCGACTCCTGCACGCTCTCGTCGATCGCTGCAGCCTCCTCGTGCGCCTCCTGCTCGACCTCGTCTACATCTTCCTCCTCCTCTGCGTCCTCCGCTTCCTCGTCCGTACCTCCCTCGCCGTCCTCGTCCGCGCCGTCGTCGCCCGCCAAGCGCTTCCGCTTCTTCCCGGGCGACGACGCGGCCGTCGTCGGCGCAGGCGACGGCTGCGCGTCCTCCGCCGGCGGGTCGACGACGATGCTGACGGGCGCGGCCTGCGGCGGCGGCGCAGGCGTGTCCTCCGCCTGCTCCGGAGCGGCAGCGTCCAGATCGGCGTCCTCGGCATCCTCGTTGACGGGCACGTGCTCGCCGTCGTACTCGACGTCCATCTCCGCCACACCCTTGAACTCCTCCATCTGCGCCCGGATCTGCGCCGCCACGTCCTGGGCGTACGTCCGCTGGTCGAGCTCGAGGTCGGCGCAGAAGACGAGCGCAAACTCGTCGGGCGTCGCGAGCGTCTCGTGGACGTTCCAGAGGAAGGCGTCCCGGATGCGGTGCGTCGGCGTGTCGAGCTCGATCCGGATGGGGACGAGCGTCTCCTTGAGCGTCGCGGCTGCGGCGAGAGCCTCGGTCGGGCTGCGCGCGCAAGGGCGAGGATTGGGCGTAAGGCGTCAGCTTTGACAGCGCACGGGCGGGCTGACAGAGAAGGGCACAGTTGAGGAACGGGCGGACGCACTGGTAGCTATGCGCCGTCTTCTTCGCGACCTTGACCACGACCTTGTCCACCGGCGGCAGCTCTCCCAGGTAGCTCTTCTCCACGCCGCTCTTCCCGCCCGCGCCCATCCCGCCCCTCGCTGCGCCGGGCGCAGGCGCCCCCGCGATCCGGCGCGACTTGACGAGTGTCCTGCCGGCGCGGCCCGAGAAGTTGCCGTCGGCCTCCTCCGCGCTCCCGCTGGAGGAGGACGCGTCCGACGCGTCGTCGTCCGAGTCGGACGGGTCAGTGATCTCCTTGTCGACCTCCGCGTAGTTCACCGCGCCCCTCCGCCGGCCCGTCTGCGCGCCGCCTGCCCCTCCGGCGCCGGGCGCAGAAGGCGCGGGCACAAGGATCGGCTGCATCAGGAGCGACACGCCTGTCCGGAGGCGCGAGGCGTAGGACGTGTGGAACGCCTGTGCGAGGCGGTATTTGGGGTTGGTGATGGGCGCGAAGAGCGGGAGGGGTGCGCCTGGCTCGCTTGTCGAGGCCGAGGAGGACGCGGGCGTAGGCGCGCTACCGGCTTGGCCGGCAAGGTAGTACGGCGGCAAGGGAGGAGGAGGGGGCATCGTCGTGTACCGATGCGGGTCGCGGTGGACCGCTTTGGCAGGGATCGAGTGCTGCGGGGGGAGGAACGACGTCTGAGGGTACGCCTGCTGCTGCTGCTGCTGCTGGTGCGAGGCATAAGGCGGGCGCGCCGCTGCTGCTACCGAAGGCGCGCGGGCCTGAGGCGCCGGCCGCTTGATGCCCGCTGCCTGCGGTAACGGCTGAGGCGGCACGGACGAGTACCCCTGCCTCCCCATCGCCGGCGGGCGGTACGCCGGCTGGCCTGCGAGAGGGGGGTACGCCGCGGACGGCGCGGGCGAGCCGTACCCCTGCGGCGTCTGGGAGTAGGGCGAGCGCGCGTAGCCCTGCTGCTGCGGAGACGGGACGTAGTAGCCTGGCTGGCCGGGTGCTGCCGGTGGCGGAGGACGGCCGTCTGCGAGGGGGTGAGCGAGGGGAGAAAGGAAGGGAGGAAAGGGTCAGGCGCGTCGTCCTTCCACGGAGGAGCACAAGGCGACACAACGTACACGGCTGTTGCTGCTGCTGCTGGTAGGAGACACTCGGCGGGGCCTGGCCGGACATGCTGCGAGGGCTGTCTGCTGTCTGTCGGCCCGGATGGATGAGGCGCCGGGTGATGGTCGGACTGGCGGCGTGAACTACAATCCTCGACTCGCGCGCGCTCATCACGACGGCGATCAAGCTCATCCTCGACCCTACTGCCTTTTGGGCAGCCCCGGACGCCCCACCTCAACCCAGCAGCTCGGCCCTGGCATAGGTATGTGAGAGATCTTTCTCCGCTTTCGGCAGGATTAGTCTGCAATCGATCTGATCTCTACAGCGTCTTCTGCGCCGGGAAAGGTGACTGCTCAAGCTCGACGGCTTTCCGCTCATCCTCAACGCACACGATGAGACTTCCCCGTTCCGCTCTGAAGCACCGACCCAGCCCAAAAGAGCACGCTCGCTTGATTGCATGTCTGGGACTACCACAAAATTGTCCAACTGATCCAAGCCTGACGGGAGGGTTGGTTAGCGGCGCGATCTGCTCGGCCTGCAGAGCCAGTTAGCAGTCTGAAGGGCGCGCAGCACCTACAACGACTAGGCACGGCAGATCCTCTACGCTCGCTGTAAGACCATCAGCAGACTCCCAAGGCCGCAGGCATGGGTACGATGCAGGCAATGATGGATGCGCTACCCCTGCTGCTGCTGCCTCACACGGGCGATGCGCGAAACGGTGCTGCAGCCGAGTAGCGCGAGGTGTATACAACCAGCAAGCCTGCCTGTGCGAGGGGAGGGGGGGTCGGGTCGTCGCGTCCGACCTGGACGTTGCCCGGAGAGAACGAGCGCGCCAAAGGACATGCCAAGAGAAGCGCAGGTCAGCGGATGACAAGCAGGCGACGCAGACTTCTTTCATCCTCTACTAGCGAGCATCTGGGCGATTAAGTAAGGAGCATCAAGGCTTCTGGAGGCTCCTGCAGCTCGATGCTGGGAGCCGCCGCGTCGGAGAGGACCCGAGTTGGTTGATCTTCTACGGTCAGCGACAGCGTTGTTGGATGCGCTCCGATGAGAGGATCATGCTCGTCCGAGGCGCGTGGCGGGAGGTACGTACAGTACATACATACACTGGTCCGAGCAGCAGCTCGGGGTCGCGTTGAGCTCCAGGGTAGCGTACCGACCAGCACCATGTCTGGCACCTCGGCCGTCCTCCTCCCGCCGCTGCCCGGCACACCTTCCGCGCCCGCCTTCCTCCTCCAGACGACCGAGCTAGGGCCGAGTGCGACGCTCTGCTGGGTCGGGACGTGCGCCCAGGTCGGCGCCGTCCGGCCGTCCGCGGGGAGGACGCTGGGCAGGGAGTGGGCGTGCGCCATGCCTGGACCTGCCGGGGTACGTCGGGCTCCCCTTGCGCGAGGCTGCATGCAGTAGGGCTGACAGGGACGTGCCCTCGCAGGCCGGGCAGCAGCAGCAGCAGGCGGTCGGGACGACGCTCTACCGCGCACCGACCGCGCCGACCGACGTCGCGCTCCCCATCGCCCTGCGCCTGTGTCCGTCCTGCCATCCTCCCTTGCTGTCCCCACCTTCCTGCTCGTCCCTTGCTGACCCTTCTGCGCTCTCGCCTGCGGACGGACCCTCGCAGCGCGCAAGCTCGACCGCCAGATCCTGCTCTCCCTCGCCCTCCCGCCGTCGCTCACCGCGCCGTCGGCCGCGACGCCGGGCGCCGACCCCAACGGCCCGCGCACGCTCGTCCACCTCGAGGGTCAGCTGCTGCGGTACCTGCGCGCGCGCGGCGCGGACGGCGCCGTGGGTGGGACGGAAGCGAAGGCGGGCGGGGAAGGCGCAGCTGCGCAGGGCGCGCAAGCAGCCCGCGTGGTCGGGAGATGATGGCGCTCCTTCTCTTCTGCTCGCGACGGACGGGAAGGTCGACTGGCTAGCGGACGAGAGGAGACGTTGATGCTGACCTCTGTGCACTGCACTAAAGCTGCTCATCCAGTCTAAGCCGCGCCGAAGGGATGGAGAGTCCAAGAGTGCATCTAAAACCCCGCCTCCACCCTCCCCGTGCTCAAACCCCCTCTCTCCACGTCCGATACCCTTCCGGCAAGAAGCCTCTTGCCTCCTTTACGCCCTGCTCCACCAGGTCCATCTCGCGCGCCAGGTCGTAGCACACCTCGGCGGAGACGCGCGAGTCGCGTGCGTACGACGGGTGGGCGGTGATGAAGTTGCGGTAGAAGGTAGCGGGGGTCATGAGTTGACCTGCCGGGGGGAGGGGTCCGAACGAGGAGGGGTTGTCAATGGCGCTCTGTGCAGGTAGGGGGCAAACGGGAAGAAATAAGGGGGCGGGGAAATGAGACGCACCAGACGCCCTCTGCCTGACGAGGTCCAGATACCCCCCGATCCTGCACCGCGCCTCGACGTCGAGCTCGAGCGAGTCGACGTACCTTGTGACGATGCCCACCAAGCCCGGGAAAGCCCCCTCGTCGTCGTCCTCTGCGCCCTCGCCGGGGACCACGCCGTTCAGGATCTCGGCGGCGGTCAGCTCGGCGTACTCGTCCTCCACCGGCCCGAACTCGGGCGTCGTCGGCCGCGTGCCGCGTCCGTTCGCCGTCCCGTTCGCGGACGGCCCCGCCGCCGGCGAGGGCGCGGTGGGCGAGCCGCGGCCGGACGAGCGCGCCGACGGCGCTCGGCGCTGGAAGACCGACTTGCGGAAGAAGAACTTCTGGTCGAGCACGGCGTTGCGCTTCTGCGCGCGGGCCATGTTCTCGTCCACCTGCGCGTCACTCGGGAGGGTCAGGCACTGAGCGGGCACACGGTGGAGAGGGCAGAAACGGAGCGAGGGGAGCGCACCTTCGAGATCGGCATGTAAAAGTTGAGCCCGAAGCTCAGGATCGCCCGCGTGAGGAGCACGATGAACACCGAGTACGCCGCGTTCTCAAAGTCGGTCGGCTGGACCTCCATGCTCCTGAACTCGACCCTCCACCCGATCCCGGACCCAGGCGGCGGCGGCTTGAAGCGCAGCGTCTGCCAGTTGGTCGACTGCAGGTTCTCAAAGTGGTCCGTGGACGCCGTGTCGTCCTGCGAGAGTGTCTCTTGGAAGATGACGAGCGGGTCGCGGATGTACAGGTGGGCGACGTGGTGCGCGAGCGGCTCGTCGATCCCTGCAGTGCAAGGGTCAGCGCCAGCTCCTGACCGATCAAACTGGACAAGAGAAAACGCGGCGCACCGTGCTCCAGCAGCCGCTGCTTGACGCCCTCATCGATCGGCACGTCGTTGTCGTTATACTCTGGCCGGTTGAGCGCCGACGACGAGATGTACGAGTCGACGCTGTCGTACCGCGACTTGGGAATGCGGCGCTCGCCCGGCTGCAGGGGCTGTCGCCGTGTGTGAACAGAGAGCTCGTCAGCTCGATGAGCCTTGCAGAGAGAAAAAGAAGGAGGGACGAACAGCCTCGCCCCGCTCGCCCGGTGTGCGGTCGTCTACAGAGCCTGCGATGACGTTCCACCGGCAGTCAACGTCGGCGAGGTAGCCCCTGAACGCCGGGGATGCTGCCGAGAGCGCGAGCTGCACTCAGGCAGAGTTGTCTCTCTTCGGTCAGCGGTGCTGCGCTTGAAAGGGCCGAGGAGAGCACGCACCATGATCGGCGCGACAGGCACGAGCTGGTCGTAGACCCGCGTCGCCTCCTCCAGGTCTTTCGCCTGGAACGTGATCTGCAGGCAGCAGCAGCCCATCCCAAACGCCATCGCGTCCATGTAGATGTGGTCCGGCTTTGCGGCTCCGTCCTTCGCCTCGCGGTCGCCTGGATAGAGCGTGCGATCCCATGGAATGGAGGGGTCGATGAACGGGGAGGGCGTGTTGATGTCCTTGAAGATCGGGACGTTGATGGCGACCTTGGACCCTCGCCGACGGCGGATATTGGCCGCAAGCGTCCTGTGCAACCCGTTCTCTGCATCAGCGCACCTCAACGGCGGCGTGACGGCGCAGGTAGGGGACGCACGGGAACCGGATGTGCTTATTGATCACCTCGTCGCTTACGAACAGCGACTGCGTCGCGTCGCCTTCGGCGGGGGCATGCGGGTCGCAGAACGCCGTGTCGGTCACGCCGAGCCGCGGCCAGCACGTGAGCGTCATGGGCAACTCGTGCTGCGCAAGGTAGCGGCGCGCGAGCTGGCGGCTGTTGCGTGCGCGTACGCAGGAGGGCGACCAGCGAGGAATACAGCAGCATGTCAGCGACATGCACAGGAAGCAGGCAGCGAAGGAGAAGACGGACCGCAACCGCATGTTGCCCTCGACGCTCAGCAGCGAGCCCACCGTCACGTCGTACGGCGCACCCGGCGTGCTCTCGAGCATGTACCGCCCAAATTCCGGGTGGAACGTCGGCACGTCGAACCTATTACGAGCCCCGAGCGCACGGAGAAGGACAGCAAGAGAGAAGTAGCAAGTCGGTCAGCTTCTGTCTGATGGACCTGCTGCGAGCAAGAGCTGTGCCAGGAAGAAGGAACGCACTGCTTGCTCCCGTCGCATTGGAGGTCATGGACGACACCGGCGAGCTTGTTCAGGATCTCTGTCTGCGAGAGCGATAGGAACGCCTGCTTGTTCGCGTCGTCAAACGAGACGATCAGGTACTCGATCTGACCTCCCCGTGAGTGCAGGGCGTGTAGCAAGGCGGTGTGCTCGGCGTCAGCGCGTCGTTCCCAGACGGCCGCTCGGCGAAGTCAGGCAAGAGACGCACCTCGTCGCCCCAGTAGAGCACGTCGCCGGCCCTGTCCTTCAGCCGGTCGTACAGCGCGAGGAACTGGGTGATGCCGTCGTACTTGACCTTGGCGATGTAGGCCTTTGAGCTGTCCCAGTCGAGCGGGGTGCCGACGACGAGTAGGCCCATGGCTGGCTGCTTGCTGACTGGTGAGGGCGCGGGGAGCTGGTCCGCGGAGAGGGCAGGGCAGCGGGCGGAGTGACGACGGCGGCGGCGGCAGCAAAAGGGGACGAGCGACGACTCGAACGGGAATGCGACGCAGGAAGGGCCTGGAGCGTCGACGATGGCGCGAGGATGGGTCGACGGGGAGGAAGGATGGAGGATGCGTCGGCGCTCGCAATCGCCTCAGTCAGCCGCCGCTGTCGCCTTCGTCCGACGACGCATCCTTCGCAGGCACTTTGAGCGCGGCCCTCCTCGCAGCCCCCGATCCAGACCGCCAAACGTCGAGGTGCTCGCCTGTGTGCTCAGTTCTGGCGAGCAGGAGGCGCGCCGCGCGCTACGCCCTCCTTGCACCGCTGCCGCCGCCGCCGCCCTCACTAGCGCAGCACGTAAAAATCTAGAGAACAGCATCGATTAGGGTAGATCTATGAGAGATATTACAGGGCAGGATGGACGGCGGGAGGGGGGAGCATCTAGGCCTCAGAGGAGAGAGCGTTGTTGTTGACCGCCTGCGCCTCCTCGTCGTGCCTGACCACGTCCTCGCCCGCCGAGCCCTCGACCGGCGCCTCGAGCGGGTCCTGGAAGAAGAAGAACGTGAGGACGGGAATGACGGCGACGGCGACCGCGCCAAAGATGAACGAGTTGCGGTAGCCCGTCCAGGCAGGGTGGCCAGCGGGCGTCAGGTCGCCGACCTGGATGGCGGTCGCGATGGAGAGGAACACGCTGCAGCCGAGCTGGCCAGCCGAGTTGAAGACGCCGCCTGCGAGGGGGAGGAGAAGGAGGTCGGTCAGCAACAGCGCATCACGAAGGTAGTGGGAGACGCACCTGCAACGCCCTTGTGCTTTTGCGGCACCGAGAGCATGAGCGCGATGTAGCAAGTGACCCACGCCATGGCGAGCGAGCCCGAGCCGATGACGAAGCCCGGGAACATCAGTGGCCAGTACCAGCGCTCGGCATCCGCAAAGATGAGCAGGATGGTGCCGATAACGCAGCCGGACGAGCCGACGATGATGCGCCACTTGAGAGTAAAGCGTTGAGGGAGGTAGCCGTTCAAAAAGACGATGCTCCCGCCGGCGAGTGAAAGAGGAAGAAAGTGGACGCCGGTCATGATCGCGCTGGTGTGCCAGTCGCGCTGGAACAGCTCAGAGTAGGCTGATTGCACCAGGTACCACCAGTACTGGGCGGATTGATGGTCCTATGTCAGCAAACAGGGTCCTCCATAGTAGGCAAGCGAAAAGGAAAGCACTCACATTCGGGAAGAGACCGCAGATGGCGAGCAGCGCAAAATTCTTGATTCGCCACGTCGCAGGGTCGATGAGCGCGTCGATGGCCGGCATGCGCGTCTGCCAGACAAAGAAGGCCGGAAAGAGAGCCGCGCCGATGACGATGGGTGCGATCGTCTGGGCGTGTCGCCAGCCTTGCGAGTTGCCATTGCTGACGCCGAAGACGAGCAGGACGATGGCGGCCGTAAGGAGGAGCAGGCCGAGGTAGTCCATCCTAGGCTGGCGCTCAACGACGACCGCCGATGCTGCCGCGGCCGCGTGCTCGTCGGCTTTCTCGAGCTCGACGAGCGCCGCCTCGGTCGTGCGCGCGTAGGCGGGGATGAGGAACGCCGACGCGATAGCGCACGGGATCGTGACGATGGCGACGAAGTAGAGGATCCAGTTCCAGCTCGCGAGGAGCAGGATGGCGCCGATGACGAGTCCGAGGATGTTTGCAAGCGCGCCCACCCCCGAGAAGCTGTTTTCGATGGGCGAAGGACGGTCAGTCGGGACGCACGCTGCACTGATGAAGGATCGTCACTCACATGGCGATGGCCCGCGCCTGCTCGCGCTCGTCTGGGAACAAGGCGCCGATGAGGTTGAGCGCCGCAGGGATGGTCGCCGCCGCGCCGATGCCGCTAAACGCGCGCAGGACGATGACCGTGATCTTGTCCTTGCTCAGGCCAACGCCAAGCGAGAACAGGCCAACCCAGGCGAGTCCGCCAACAAAAGTCCACTTGGCGCTGTAGATGTCGGCGACGCGGCCTGCGGCGAGGAGGAAGGCGGCAAGCGTGAGGGTGTAGGCGTTGATCTGCGCAGGGAGGCGGTCAGAGCAAGCTCGGATCATCAAGCAGCGGCGCCGGATAGGGCCGACTGAGGACTCACAATCCAGGTGCTCTCGCCCGAGGTCAGGCCGAGGTCCTCCGAGATACGAGAGATGGCGATAATCACAGCGCTGCCGGAGAAGATGCTAAAGAGCAGCGCACAAAGCCGAAGGAGGTCAGCCTTGGGCTCAGGGCGCAGCAGGCACCCTTGACAGGGCAAGAGAGAAGCGACGCACTCGAAGAACTGACTGGCGCAGAAAATAGTCAACAGCGTGTACCGTCTTAAGTTGGACGGTAGAGCCTGAGGTTGAGGCGCAGCGAACGAAGAAGGTCTGCACGTAGTGCAGGGCGAAGGAGAACATGCTTGGTCAGCAACGTTGCACCTCTACTAGCTCGACCGAAGTAAACGCACCTTGAAGGAGGAAGAGCCTGCTCGCTGCTGAGCTTGACGTTTTGCTGCTGGTCCGGCTCGAGCTTGTGGGCGAGCTCAGAACCGGCTAGGGTGGTCGTGCTTGAAAGGGGCGCGGCTGTTGGGCTGATTTCGGCGAGCGGACGGGACATGCTGAGGGTCGAGAGAACAACGAGGAAGGCAGAAGGGTCGGGGGATGAAGACGGCATCTCTGCTCTGCTCGCCCCTTCGCCTTTATCGTACGCTGGGTGACCGGTGAGGTGGGTGAGGCGGAGGGCTGAGAAGTGGAGGCCTGAGCCGAAGGTTCGACACTGCTACCCCTCCACTTCTGACGATCGGTCGGCCACTTGTCATCTGCGCTGGGGTTGGATCAGCCCGAGCAGAGTCTGTCCGGGCGGCACCTGCCCCATCTCGTGCGCGTCGGACAAAGTCGTTGAGTTTGTAAGGCGAGAGCGGCGTTGAGTTGGGGAGGAATGGCGCATGCGGACACCCCAAGCTGTTGGTCACTAAGCAAGCAAGCCCCGACAGTCAGCATCTTGCCGCTCGAGGTGACTCGCGACATCGCGTAGTGCAACTCACCCCCGAACGCACGTCGACTCATCCGGCATTCGCGACTCCGAGGAACGCCGCTGGCCTGCGTGAGCGATGAGCGCGCAGCCTGTTCGCTGCACGACAGGCCGATGGTGACGTCCGTACCCCTGCGCGGGTGGGCGGGACCAGGGTGGTGAGAGCGGGCTGATTTACGATCTGACGCAGGGTCGGTACCAGCAGGCGGCAGGGACACGTGAAGGAAGCTCACGTAGCGAAGCACTCAACGGGGAGCGGGTGGTGCGTGCAGGCGTGTCGTCAAAGAGCTGCTGGGCGCCGCGCGAGATGGACACGTCAGTCAAGAGCGGGCGCAAAAACTCCTCAAGTAGCACAGGATGCACCATTTCTGCTCTCCGGCGTCCCTTGTGCGCGGAGAAATAGGGCCAGGACCGGAGCGACGTGCTGAGAGCGCTGCAGACAGGGGAGAAAGGCGTTGCAAGCCCCAGCCTCCAGCCAGCGTGAGCTGAAAGCGGTCAGCAGCCCAGCAACAAGATGCTCACCATGAGATGCGGATCTAGCGCGTCAGGAAGAAGGACGCATGCAGGAGAGCAGGGAGGTCGTGGTCGAGAAAGGGAAGCGAGCTTGTGAAGTCCGGCAGGCTGATGGACGGGTGGTGGAGGGCAGCGCGCGCAGCACTTCATTCCGCTGAGCAGGGGCAGAGAACAGGATGAACGACATCGATCGAGTACAAGGCCCGAGGGTGGACAAATGCGGGCGTGCGGATGGTACAATGCAATGCGATGCAGGTCTATGTCTGGACGGGCGGAACGTGAGGGCCGACCGAATGCGGGACGGGCTCCTTCTCGTCGACGACCTCCTCAGCGAGCGCGCCGCGGACGGGATGGCGGAGAGGGTCCTTGAAAAAGACGAGGATGGAGAGGATGATGACGACCGAGCAGGCGACCGAGAGGTAGAGCGAGTTTCGGTAGCCCGTCCAAGATGGGACGGCCGGGTTGTCGGCGCGAGGGAAGGAGACCTGCAGCAGCGTCGCGAGCGAGAGGCCGATACTCGAGCCCAGCTGCAGGGAGGAGTTGAACACGCCGCCTGCCGGAATGTAATGTCAGTCAGCGAAGTTCAACAAGAAGAGGACAGAAGGCAAGAGACGCACCAACGACGCCAGCCGTCTCAGGCGGCGCAGAGAGGAGCAGCGCAATCTGGAACGTGGCGAAGACGAGCGCATTCGAGCCCGAGCCGATGAGGAGCCCTGGAAAAATGAGCGGCCAGTAGAGCGACTTGCGGGAGGCGAAGGAGAGGAGAAGGGTGCCGGCCATTGAGCCGGTCGCGCCAACGAGGATCCTGAGCTTGAGGGGGATGCGCCGGGGGATGCGCCCGCTCAGGACGACTACGGACAACGAGCGGGAAGCAAGTCAGCTCAAGCGCATCCGGATGAGAGGAGATCAAGAGTAGGACTCACTGACGAGGCCGCCGCTGATCCCGTTCGGCAGGAACCGCACGGCCGTCATGATTGCGGACGTGTTCCCCCATTCGGGACTCTGGAAGAGGTCGCTGAAGACTGATTGATTGACATACCAAAAACTGAATGGCGTCGTGGAAGGGCGTGTCAGTCGCAGCGCGCGGCCAAAGAAGAGAAGAACGAGCAAAGAGGACGTTCAAATACGGGATGAGACTAAGGGCGGTCAGAAGCGTGAAGTTGGTGATCCTCCAGGTCGCGGGCGGGATGAGCGCGTGGATGGGATCCGACCGCGTCTCCCACACGAGGAATGCAGGGAAGAGCAGGAGGCCGATGATGAGCGGCGCGAGCGTCTGCGCCTGAGCGAACCCTTGGACGTTGCCGTTCGACAGGCCGAAGATGAGGAGCACGATCGCCGCGGTCAGGAAGAACAGACCGGGGAGATCCATCTTGGGCTTGCGCACGGCCGGCGGCGCGATGCCTTCACCCGTCTCCTCCGAGCGGGGCGGTGGGCCGTCGTGCGTCTTAGGAATGAGCAGCGCCGCGACGATGGCGCCGGGGCACATCACCAAAGTGACCAGCCAGTAGATCCAACGCCAGGAGGCAAGAAGGAGCAGGCCACCGAGGATGAGGCCGCAGACGTTTGCGGCCGACCCAGAGCCGCCAAAGCTGCGAACAAAAGCCAGGCGAGAAGGTGAGCTAGAGACCGCAACAGGCAGGGTAGGCGTGAACTTACATCGAGAGAGCGCGCGTGCGCTCCTTGTCGTCAACATAGATACGGGCGATGAGCGCCAGAGCCGCAGGGATGGTCGCCGAGGCGCCGATGCCGCTGAACGCGCGCAGGACGATCAGGGTAATCTTGTCTTGACTGAGTCCTGCGCCGAGCGAGAAGAGGCCGACCCAGAGCATGCCGCCGACGAACGTCCACTTGGCGCTGTGCACGTCTGCCAAGCGCCCAGCGGCAAGCAAAAAAGCGGCGAGAGTAAGGGAGTACGAGTTGATCTGTGCGCAAGGGGAGCGGTCTCAGCGCGCTCAGGTTATCAAGGCCTAGCAGCGCTGAGCAACTCACAAGCCAGATGTTCTCCCCTGCAGTCAGGTCCAGGTCCTTCGAAATGGTGGTGATGGCGATGATGCTCGCCGAGGACAGGTAGACGCTGAGCAGGGCGACCAGGCAAGGTGATTCAGCGGCCAGCTTCTCAATTCTCAACACCCACGGACATGACTTACTCGAAGAACTGCGAGGACGAGAAGACGAAGAGCAAGATGGCGCGCCGCAGGCCAGATACAGGCGGTGTTGAAGGGCTGGTAGAGGCATCTGGCAGTCTGTAGGGGAGAGTGAAGGAAGTCAGCCCAAGCACCCTCGGAGGGGAGGGAGCTGCGCGGCGGTGAACAGACCTCGAGCTCGGCCTTTCAGGAGACCTGACCGCTCGTAACAGGTCAGCGCGACGTGCACGTGGAGCACGGCAGCAGGCTCGACCGCAGACTGGAACGCACGAGGGGGCTGTCGAGTGCTTGTCGATGTCGAACGCTTGAGGCGGCTGGTCAGCGAGCACGAGTGTGGAGGACGAGCGGGCGTCGAGCTGTCGAAGGTGCGCGACCTGCACGGGCTGAGCCTCGTCGACCATAAAATCTGTACACCAAGCGAAATGGCAGAGGTGCTGGAGGAAGACTGGACGCGCCGACGAGAGCAGTAACAGGAGCAGGAGCAGGAGCAGGAGGGGCGGGTCAAGGTCCAAGGGCTGAAAGCTTATAAATCCCCACAGTGAAGGGAATCGGGCGTCAAAGGCCGATTTTGGCGGCTCGCCCGACTCCGACAGTGCGATGCGACTTTCTGCACAGGATATCCGGCAAGAAGCGCTGCAATAGGTCGGTGGGCTGTGCGACCTGAACAGGTCGAGGACTCCCTGACAGTTGTTGGAAGACGGCCATCGACTCCTGAGGAACGGCGCGACTTGCTCGCGCAGAGGGACGAGAGCGCTCGCACAACAGCCTCGTGCGCTGCACTGGAAAGCAAGGCATGAAAATCCCCCGGACGGTCTGAAATGAGGGTGGATGCGATGAAGCGCGCCGCCGAGGATGAGAAGAGAAAAAAGGGATGAAAACGTGGACCAACGGAGGGAAAGGATGAAGAGAAGCGAGACAGGGACTGTATCGAGCGAGCGAGGGGGGACTTGTCAGATGTTGTTTCACCAACACAGCAGAAGAGCGTAAAAGAGGCGTACAGTTGGTTTACTGCTCCTCCTCGTACTGAAGCTGTTGGATCGGAGGAAGGAAAGGTCGCACGAGAACCCCCAAAAGTGTCAGTCCCACCGTCAACGGAATCGACAAGACACTATTACCACAACGCACCTCGTCCGCGTACTCTCCAACCTCGTCCAGCTCACCCGCCTCCTGGTATTGGCTGAAAGGAGCAAAAAACAAGAGGAAGAAGGGTCAGCACATGATTGGCAAAGGTAGGAGAGAAGAAAGGAGGGAAAGGGACTCACGTGTACTCGGAAACGAGGTCCTGCAGGTTCGACTCGGCCTCCTGCAAATCGCAACACGACGTTGAACAAAGTCAGCAAAGACGCTCGCGCTCGAAGCGTTGGGAGATGGGGAGAAGGGACTTGCGGTGAACTGTGAGTCGGAAGGAACACGGCGTCAGAATCCACCCTGGCGCAGATAAATAAAAGGAAGGACGTACCTCCATCTCGTCCATGCCCTCGCCCGTGTACCAGTGCAAGAACGCCTTGCGCCGGAACATGGCCGAGAACTGGTCGCCGATGCGCTTGAACAGCTCCTGGATGCAGGTGTTGTTTCCAATGAAGGTAGCGGACTGCGAGCGATGACCGGAGTGTCAGTGACGTGCTTCAGCTAGCTCGGCGGCTGTCGAAGGCTGGACGCACCATCTTGAGGCCCTTGGGCGCAATGTCACAGTGCGCCGTCTGGATGTTGTTCGGGATCCACTCGACGAAGTAGGCAGAGTTCTTGACCTGCACGTTCTGCATCTGCTCCTCGACCTCGCGCATCGAGACCTTGCCTCGGAAGTAGGCGGCCGAGGTGAGGTACTTTCCGTGGCGGCTAGGGAGGGGGAGCGTGCGCGCGAAGGCAAGGCGCGAGTCAGGAACCTTCGCGATCGCACATTCCGCAGATGAGGGAACAGGAGACGCACGGGTCGCAGGCAGCCATCATGTTCTTCGACTCGAACATCTGCTGCGTGAGCTCGGCGACGTTCATCGCGCGGTACTGCTGCGAGCCGAGGGCGGTGAGGGGAGCGTAGCCTGCAAGAGCACCGGCGCAAGATCAGCAAGCCGGCCCGCGCAGCGGCAAGGAACGCAGACAGGCGTGCCAGCGCGGACTCACCGACCATGAAGAAGTGGAGACGGGGGAAGGGGACCATGTTGACGGCGAGCTTGCGGAGGTCCGAGTTGAGCTGACCGGGGAAGCGCAGGCACGTCGTGACGCCCGACATGACGACCGAGACGAGGTGGTTGAGGTCGCCGTACGTCGGGTCCTTGAGCTTGAGCGTGCGGAAGCAGATGTCGTACAGCGCCTCGTTGTCGATGCAGAACGTCTGGTCGGCGTTCTCGACGAGCTGGTGGACGGAGAGGGTGGCGTTGTAGGGCTCGACGACGGTGTCCGAGACTTTGGGCGACGGCACAACCGAGAAGGTGGCCATCATACGGTCGGGGTACTCCTCACGGACCTTGGCGAGCATGAGCGTGCCCATGCCGGATCCTGCAAACAAGAGCATCACGCATGAGCCTCGTCCGCCCCACCCCTTCTCGACCGCGCAAGCAGGATGGACGCACCGGTGCCACCACCGAGCGAGTGCGTGATCTGGAAACCCTGGAGGCAGTCGGTAGCCTCGGCCTCCTTGCGAACGACGTCGAGGACGGAGTCGACGAGCTCGGCACCTGCAACCAGCGCAGCGCGAAACCGCATCAGCTCCTCATCTCGCCCCCTGCGCCGCGACAAGCCCGCCAGCGCCCAGACGCACCCTCGGTGTAGTGGCCCTTGGCCCAGTTGTTACCGGCGCCATTCTGGCCGTAGACCATGTTGTCCGGGCGGAAGAGGTTGCCGAGAGGCGACGCGCGGATGGTGTCCATCGTTCCGGGCTCGAGGTCGACGAGGACCGCTCGAGGGACGTACTTCTGGCCTGTAAAGAACGTCGCCATCGAGCGCTAGTCAGCGGCGCGTCCGGCTGGCCCTCGCGAAAGCAAACTGCGAGGGGACGCACTGCCAGCCTCGTTGTAGTAGACCGAGATGCGCTCGAGCTGGAGGTCCGAGTTTCCTCGGTAGCTGCGAGCGACCCAACAGCAGCAGATCAGTGGACTGCATGCGCGCCAGAACAGCGGAAGGGGCGTACACTCCATCTCCGCCGATGCCGTGCTCCTCAGAGACCGTCTCCCAGAACTTTTGACCGATCCTGCAGCACGTCCCCCAGACAGCCCCCACCCCTCATTGTCAGCCCTCCGCACACGGCTCTGCAGTCCAGACAAGCAGTCGTCCGCACTGGTTACCACACTGTGAGCCAAGCGAGAGAGCGCGTCAGCTGCAAGGCAAAGGGGTTGTCGAGGAAGGCAGGCGAGCTCGAGCCCTTCGCGCTGTTTTGTGATGGCTCGAGCGCGCGCCGCCTGCAAAGGAAGAGACCCACCTGGCCGATCTGCAGGTGGACAATCTCACGTCCTGATCCGCGCCGAGAGCCCGGCGAAGCAGATGCGCGACGCGAAGGGAAGCACCAGGAGTCAGCGAGAGCTCTGGTGGCGAGCGGCGCCAGACCCGCTTGTGAGCGCCCGACGTTGCCTTGAGCCCACACGGCGCCCACAGGACACGCCGTTTTCGACGTGAGGCCGAGAACGGCTGCGCGACATCGGGGATCCGCTGTGTAGCCAGAGTCGAGGGGGGAGCTGTGTGCGTACCCATGGTGCTGCTGCGATGTGGGGTGGGGTTGCGGGGGTTGCTGGGAGGGGAGAAGGGAGGGGACAGGGGGACGGGGCGACCGTCGCCGCCGGACGGACGCGTCCTCGAAAGCCAAAGTCTAGTTGAATCCCCAATCTGAATCGTAGCCCCGGCGTCTAAGCCCCCCCTTATCCGGCCCATCGACCCTGGCCAGTGGCGCGCAGGCCGCCGCCCGCCCTGCGACGAGCTGTGGGCTGACCCTATCCCATCTCTGGCGGCCTTCCTCCTCTCGCTTGGCCAGCACACCCGTCCTCGACCCCGCGAGTCTGCCAGCAGGATGGACTTCTCCACCGCCCTCGCCACCTGGAAGGACATCAACCTGTCGGCCCTCCAGCAGGAGCTCGACAAGACCGCGCTCGAGCTCGTCGAGCAGCAGAAGGAGGGCCTCGTCGGCCGCAAGAAGCTCGCAGAGCAGACCAGAGGTGTGTAGATGGCCTTCCTTCAACAAACAGCGAACCTTGCGATCGCTCGAGGTGCGGGCGGTCCGGGGCGTCTCTGCTCCCCTGCGCGCACCATCTCAGGCTGCGGTTTCCCCTCTTCCGAGCGACCTGACTGACTTCCCCGACTCCTCGTACCCCCACCAGAGTTCAAAAAGCAGCCCACGGAGACCCAGCTCGAGATCCTCAAGCCGCTGCTCAAGGCGTATCAGGCCGAGATCGACTCGCTCACCCGCCGGAGCAAGTCGTCCGAGACGGCCTTCCTCAACGCGTACAAGCTCCTGGCCGAGGCGCCGGACCCGTACCCGCTTCTCGATGCTGCTGTCGTGCGTACCTTTTGCTTCTGTCGTGCCAGCTCTGGAGCTGACTTCGAGCGCGAGGGTGCGCACCAGGATCAAACGGTCAAGGTCGCCGAGGCGCAGGTGCTCAAGCTCGAGTTCGCGCGCTTGCGGTCCGAGAACGCAGACCTCAAGGCCCAGGTGGCCGGCATCGCGGGCGTCGAGGACAAGCGTAAGAAGGCCGAGGAGCGTGTGACGGTGCTCGAGGCCAAGGTGCGTTGCGCAAGCTTGTCCCTGGCGCAGCACTTTGCGGCTGACCGCCGCACGTGTGGCACGGTGCACAGATGGACGACCTCATCGCCGAACGTGTCGCGCAGAAGGAGAACGAGCTGAACGCGACCTACGACGAGCGCATGCGCAACTACGAGGAGCGCGAGAAGGACCTGCAGACGCAGGTGACGACGGTCAAGACGCAGCTGTCGGACCTGCGCACGTCCAACGACTCGGTCCAGACGCGACTGCTCGACGCGTCGCAGCGGCAGGAGTCGGAGGTCGTCGCCAAGCTCGGCGAGCTCGACCTCGTCGTCGCCGACCTCGAGCGCGCAAACGGCCGCGTCGCGAGCGTCGAGCGCAGGAACGAGATGCTCCGCGCCGAGATCGAGGCCGTCAAAAGCGGCTCGGCCGAGGTCGGCAAGATCAAGGAGCTCGAGGCGCACATGGCCGAGCTCGAGGGCGAGAGTGCACGCCTCTCGCGGGCGCTCGAGAACGAGAAGGAGGTCCGGACGAACGAGAAGCGCGCGGTCGAGCGCAAGGTCGAGGAGCTCAAGCGCGAGGTGGCCGAGAAGACGCGAGAGGTGGAGCAGCTGCGCGCCCGCGCGAAAGAGTACCAGGACTACGACGAGATCAAGCGCGAGCTCGAGATCATGAAGGTGCGTCTGCCCTGCCGCTTCTTCCGTCCTGGACACCGTCCTCATGCTCTTGCTTCGACTGCAGTACGTCGAGTTTGGCGGCCTCAATGTCGACGAGGACGGGGAGGACGCCGCTGCGGAGGACGACGACGACAGCGCCGAGACGCCCGCGATGCCCGACCCGAACGCATCCAAGGCCAACCGCCGGTCCGGCAAGACACTGGAGGAGCTGCTGACGGCCAAGAACCGCAAGGTGCTCGATGAGCTCACCGTCCTTCGGGTCCGTCCTCCACTCAATTTTTGCTGCCCTGCGTCAGCGCCTGACTGGACTCATCGCTTTGACAGGTGTCGCACGAGACCCTCGCCAAGCACTCGGCAGACGTCGACCAGGAGCTCGAGGCTGTCCGGGCCGAGCTCGACCGCCAGAAGAAGCTCAACGAAAAGCTTGAGACGGATCTGCTCAGCGTCAACAACCGCGGCGCGCCGGGGACGGGATCGGTCGCGGAGGGGTACGACGTCGGTGCAGCCGGGGAGAAGGGCAAGGGCGGTCTGGCAGGGCTCGCCATCGGCGGCGGCAAGGGCAAGGAGGCGGAAGGTGGCAAGCTGCCAGCCGCACCCTACACCGCTGGTGCGTCGCAGCAGGACAACTCGATCCTGCCGATCGTGACGTCGCAGCGCGACCGGTTCCGCGCGCGCAACGCCGAGCTCGAGGAGGAGCTCCGCAAGCAGTTCGACACCATCTCGGACCTCCGGCGCGAGGTCAAGGCGCTCCAGGCCGACAACCTCAAGCTGTACGAGAAGGTGCGCTACATCGGCTCGTACCGCGAAGACGCAAACGGCGCTGGTCCGTCCAACTACGCGAAGACCGGCCTCGGCAGCGTTGGCGTCGGACGCGACACCGTCGGCCAGTACAAGGACAAGTACGACGAGAGCCTCAACCCGTTCGAGAGCTTCAAGAGCCGGGTACGTCGACTCCCTCTTCCTCTCAAGCGTCCTGCTGATCTCCTTCGTCCGTAACTCCCACAGGAGGCGCAACGGGCGATCCAGGCGCTCAATCCCATCGAGCGTGCGGTCTTCGCACTGTGTCGCAGCATCATCGGCAACCGGCGCGCGCGGTCAATCTTCGTCGTGCGTCCTTTGCCCAAACCTCTCCAGGAGAGAAGCCTCACTGACACTCGGCCGCCCCGGGCGATCGCAGCTCTACGCGGCGTCGCTGCACTTCCTCGTCATCTTCAGCTTGTTCGGCAGCCTGTCGCTCGGTGGCGTCGGTGAATCGAGACCGGTCAAGATACAACCCATATGAGCGGCGCGCCTGCTGGCGGCGAAGGGATGATCCACCATGACGACTTGACGACTGACGCTGCGCTGTCGCCTGCTGCGCGCGAAGGAACGGGCTGCCCGCAGAGGCGGATGAGATCGGGCGCAGCGCGTTCAGAACCGCAAGGGCGGTCGAAGCGCAGACGCCTGAGAGCTGAGACCATGAGCGAGCCCAGGGAGTGACGACGCCCTGTTTCCTCTCAGACTCGGAAGGAGGCTTGTTCGTGAGTGAGCGAGCTGCTGGGAGCTGTGCCCTACGTGGGTCGTGGGGATCACCGGTAGCCGCAAATGGCGCGTCCCCTCTGCGCCGCCCTGTGGATGCCCTCGCCCGCATCAGCCCGCCTCCTCCGGCCACCGCTCTCAGCACCCCCGTCGCTCTCCCGACTAACCCCCCACCGCCTCTCTTCAGTCTTACGCTCGCCCATGGCCGCCGTCGACCCGCAGTCGTCGACCTCGCGGTTGTACGCCGACTTGGGCCAGCTCGGCAACGGCCAGCCCGCCTTCTCGCCCGTCGACGACCGCCGCCAGAGCTCGTCCGGCGCGAGCATCATGTACGCGCCGCCGCTGATGGACCAGTCGTGCGTCCGCTCCCTCCTGCCTCTGGTCTGTGCCGGGCTTGGGGAGTGTCTGAGGGGAGGAGGACACGAGCCCCTGAGCTGAAAGGGAGAGAGGAGGCAGGTCGTCGGGAAAGGCTAATACCGGACGACCCGCTCGGTCACATGTCGTCCGCCTCCTCTGTGCTCTGGTCTGCGTAGTCTTGAGCTGGGGCTGTGCTGACTGACTTGTTCGCACTGCTTGCTCAGGCACCTTCGTCCCGGTGCGTCAGCGGAGCTGCTGCACCACAGCAAGACGCTCGAGCTCTACCGCGCCAACGCGCGCAAGACCAACGACCCCGAGGTCATTTTCGAGTTCGCCGTGTTCATGATCGACGCCGCCAAGTCGCTCTCGCCGTCGGACGGGCTGTCGGAGGTGCACCTCGAGGAGCAGCGCGACTCGCTCATCAAGGAGGCGACCGTCCTGCTCAAGCGCCTCGCCGACAGGGGTCACCCGGACGCCCAGTACTACCTCGCAGACTGCTACGCCAACGGCATCGGCACGGTCCGCAACAAGCAGGACTTTGACAAGGCGTTCCCCCTTTTCACGCTCGCGGCCAAGCATGGTCATCCAGACGCGGCCTATCGAGCGGGCACGTGCTGCGAGAACGGTTGGGGTTGCCGGCGCGAGAGCGGACGCGCGGTCGGGTTCTACAAGTACGCCCAGCGTCTGGATCTAGTTGGCTAGTCGAGATTGACAAGCACCGCTTATCTTTTTCTGACAGGAAAGCGGCGGCCGCGCTGCATCCAGGCGCGATGTACCGGTTGGGCACGGCGGAGCTGAACGGCAACCTCGGGCTGGCCCCGCGCCCGAAGGAGGGCGTCAAGTGGCTCAAGCGCTCGGCAGACCACGCGACCGAGGAGTTCCCGCACGCGCTGCACGAGCTCGCGCTCCTGCACGAGCACGGGATCGAGAACGTCCTGTTTGTCGACCTCGAGTATTCGGCCGAGCTGCTTGCGTCCGCCGCCGAGCTCGGCTACGCCCCGAGCGCGTACAAGCTTGGCGAGTGCTACGAGTACGGCAAGATGGGCTGCCCAAAGGATGCGGCGCTGTCGATACACTACTACGTGCGTTCTTCAGACGGCTCCAATCTCGGCCTGGCAGTGCTGACTCGCAGTCGTCGGGCAATTCGCACAGAACATCGCCGCGCAGCAGGAGCACCGCGAGGCTTGTTTCGCCCTCACAGCCTGGTACCTCGTCGGTTCGCCAGGTATCCTGCCGCAGTCGGACACCGAGGCGTATCTGTGGGCGAAGAAGGCGGCCGAGGCGGGCCTGCCCAAGGCGCAGTATGCCGCCGGGTACTTTACGGAGGTGCGCCTCTCTGAAGCTCACTCACGGTCAGAAGTATCCTGCTGACCCTCTCGCCGGCTCTCGTCGCGCAGGTCGGCATCGGGATCGACCCGTCCCCCCAAGACGCGCTCTACTGGTACCAGCAGGCGGCGGACCAAGGCGACAAGCGCGCGGCGCAGCGGCTTCGATCCAACGGCGCGGCCGTCAGCGGCAGCTCGCACGTCGGGCGCGACAAGAACGCCGAGAAGCTCATGAAGGACCGGCGCAACTCGCCTGACGGCGGGCCGGACACGGGCGACAAGGAGGGCTGTAAGATCATGTAGGGGTTGCAGCGAGCCCTGCCACCCCTGCCCGTCCTCTCTCACTCCTCCGCCTCGCGTCTCTGTCAAAACGACTGCTTGTCTGCCGATCTCTCTCGCCCTACTGTTCCGATAGCTTTTGCACTCCCTTTGCGCTCCCTGATGGACGTTCACAATCCACTAGACTTCGCCTCTCCTCATGCATCCCTCGTCCCACCCACCGCACGCGCTTGTCTCGCGCCCCACGCTCGCCTCCCATCATCGCGCTCGTGCGGACGTATTGTATTCCCCCTTGCCGACCCGCCCCTTGTTGGCGTCGACTCCCTTGCTGACAACGCTGCGCGGGCGCAGCCCCTGGCGTGCCTGGTTCCGTCGCTGAACGTTCCGCCTGGCCGCCCGAGCAAGGTCTGTGCTGCCCTGCCCTGCCTGCTGCCACCGTGCTTCCTCTTTCCCGCCCTTCTGCAGCGCTCCTCGCGCCTGGCCGAGTACGCCTGCTTCCTTCTCTCGCCTTGTCGTCTTACTGTCGCGTGCGTATCCGCAGACTCCGCCCTTCGCCTGTATGCGCCCTGTCCTGACATCTTCTGCCCGTCCGACCCCCACCGGCCTTCCCCAACCGCCAGCTGTTGACCGAGCCGCCTCTCCTCCTTGCCTTTTCGCTTTCTCCCTCGCTCGCCTGCACCAAGTCATCGCCTTGCCTTGCCTTCTCACCAACGCCGATGCAGCGCCCGTCACCTCCCTTCTCCTCCAGTCCGTACGGGCCTGCGAACGGCCCTTCTTCCAGAGCGGGAGCAGCACCTGCCTCACTGTCGCGCTCGCAGCTGGGCAGAGGTGCTTCTTCCCGCCGCTCCTTCCCTCCCGGTGGCCTCCTGACCTCCTCGGCGCGTCGCCGGCGCCTACTGCGCGGTGGTGACGGTCAGCCTGATAGCGACGAGGACGAGTGGACGTCCGACTCCTCGTCCGCCTGCCTGAGTCCGACCCGCGCCGCCTCGAGCGTCGACACAGGCAGCGACGGCGGCTCGTCGGGCGACGACACCGTTGGTGCGGTCGTCAGGCTCGCAAAGTCGACCAGGCTCTCACGCCACCTTGGGGTCGCGAGGATCGTCGCCACTCCGGTCGGTCCTAGGTGTCGCTTCCCTTCGGTCGCGTCGTCCACCGGTACCAGCCCATCAAAGCAGACTGCTCGCACGCGTTCGTCCACTTCAAGGCAGCAGACGGACGGTGCCTCGCCGGTCAAGAGCAAGGAGCACGACTTGCGCAGCCCATCCGTCCTGTCCAACGCGAACGGCAACGCGTCGCCGCCGCCCATCTCAACCGTCCCCGGACCCAACTTCTCGCCTGAAGCGGCGATGGACGCAGCCGTCTGGGACGAAGGCGAGTCCTTCTTCTCGTCGGAGCAGGACACCGTCTCCTTCATCTACGAGCCCACTGGCGTGTCGGACGCGTTCTCGAGGGCGCCCAATGCCGATGCCGCGCCTGCCTCGCCATCTCCTGTCACCGCCTCTCTGTCGGTCGTCTTGAACGGCCCGGCACCCCCGTCGCTTTCGCCGCACGCCCGTCCGTTCGTCTATCCGACCCACAATCCCGAGCCTTCGCGGCTGCGCGGCAAGCTGTCGGCCGACAAGGCGCGCTCCTACCGCGGCCTGCGCATCGTCGACCCGGCTGAGGTCGAGCTCGCACAAGCACGGCGCAGGAGGCAGGTCGAGGACGTCAAGACGCGCCAGGTGACCGGACGCGGAGGGGTCTCCATCCCGGTCATGGTTGGACCGGAGTCGCTGCCGTACGCGCGAAACCCTTCGTGCGCCCGTCCCAGCATCGTGTTCCGAGTGACGGCTGACGATCAGCATTCTACAGGGGCGTCGACGGCTCTGTCCTTGACAGCGATGGGCGTCTGAACGTCTGGACTCGGTCGCCGAACGACCCCGAGCCTGAGGTGCGTTGGCACCAGGCCCTTGCGCGATTATGACCCTGACTTCCTCCGCCGGTTCCGTGCAGCACGTCGACTACCTCCACTTCCAGCGCCGACCGGGTGCGCTCAACCCTTCCCTGCGCGTCCTGGCCGATGACGACGACCCAGAGTCGGCCTATTCGTCCCCCTCCGACTACGCCGTGCCTTGCACCGGGCCCAAGGTCGTCTTCCGACCTGCGAGGCCGCGCAACCTCGAGGTTGCAGGAGTCTGCACGCCGGGCACGAGCGGTCCGGCCTCTCCCATCCCCCTGCTTCAACCGCTACCTCTGCCGCCGCCGCCCGCTGCTACCAGCGGAGTGCACTTCCACCCGAGCCAGACTACGCCCTGGGCTCAGCCCGCGCCCGCCAAGGAAGACGTATCTCAGTCGCTGCTGGACAAACTCCTCGCGTCGCAGCGCGACAGCGCAAGCTCGTTCGCGGCGCGTCTCGACGGGCCCATCTCCCCCGACTTTGCGATGTCGCGGTCACTCAGCGGCTTCGACTGGTCGTCGCCCTCTTCCTACGGCGCGGGTTCTTCACCCTTCGCCTCGCAGCAGACGTCACCGGAGCAGATCCTGTTGGGGATGCACCGTCATGTCCAGCAGCAGTCGTCTCAGCAGCATCAGTCCAGCGCCTGGCCGCCGCACATGGACGACAACGTCTTCCGCTCTCGCCTGATCGACTACCTAAGGTCTTTCCATGACCCGGCCTTCGGCGCTCACCTTTCCACCGGCGTTCCCTCCCCTGCGCAACCTCCCTTCGCCGCGCCGGTCCAGCAGTCGGTCCTGTTTCCGGCGCCGATGCAGCAGTCGCTCCATCCTCACGCCTTCGTCAACCCCACTCTCAACCACGACGCCCTCCTGCCGCCCATCAACATCGTCTCGCGCGGAGGGTCGCCCGCCTCACCGGAGGTCACCTCGTCAGGTCTCGTCCTCCCGACCGTGTCCGTGGCAGGCCACCTCAACGGCCAGGTCGTCTACGTCCTCCACTCGCCCTCCTACCCCGGGGGCACGGCTGCCACTACCCCTCTCACCGCGCACACTCCCGTGCAGGTGCACCCGCCGTCCAACCCCACACCCCGCCCGCCGCTGCCTTCCGAGCGCCGCGACGACGCCATCTACCTCCCGGCCGGCCCCGGCGCAGGCTTCGCAAACGGCGGCGCGCGCAGGCCGGGCCCCAACCCCCACGGCCCGCGCAGGACGCTCACCCGGCGCGCGCTCGACTCGATGGACGTCGCGGCCGGGCGCGAGCGGCAGACAACAGCCGTGCTCGAGCAGGAGCGGCTGGCGGTGCTCGCTGCGCCCGAGGCGGCGTGGCACGACGCGCCGGCCGCCGTCGTCGTCGGCGACCGAAGGATGTCGGTGCTCAAGGACGTTTCGGAGGCAGAGGAGCACGGCAAGTCCAGTCAGACGACCTCGTCCTTCACGCGCAAAGTGCGCCGCACGCGAGTGAGCCTGCCAGCGCCCGAGGTGCGGCGCGAGTCACCGGGCGACGACGTCCTGTCCGTTGACGCTCTCAGCACCATGTTCTCCGAGGTGCGTCAGCTTGTGTGTCGTCTTCGAGCAGGGGGACTGACAGGATCCTCCCTTTGTTCAGCAAAACACGGCGCCCTTTATGCCAGCTTCGGCTGCTGCACGCTCCGCGAATCAGCGGCGTATTGTCTCCGAGGTGCGCTCCCACTTTGAACGCGCAAGGCCGTTGCTGACCGAGATTCTCGACACGCATAGCCCGTCAAGCGCGTCCGCTCAAAGCGGTTCTCGTCGCCTACCGCACCTAGCTCCTCTTCGCAGAAGACCGTCGCGCCCTCCGTCGATAACGCTGAGCCCGGGGCAAACTCCAGCTCTATCGTCGGCCAGCAGCCGACCACCTCAAGCAAGGTCGCGCAGTCCGCCAGCAGCAATGTCCAGGCCACCTCCAGCAAGGGTAACCGCCGCCGAGGACACCGCTCGCGCGCCAGAGCTTCCTCCAAGACAGCTTCCACGACTGCCTAGAGCATGACCACCCTCTTCAACTCTGTAGCAGATGCGCGCCATCCTCCCCGTCCCTTCGCTTCGTCTCGTCTGACCTGTATAACCTGGACTGCTCGTCATCCACTTGTCTTCACGTGTGTGTTCCTGATCACCTTCTTTCGTGCTTCATCTACCCTGTCGACCTTGCCTTCCTCCTTCCTCCGTCTCCTTCGTGCGTCCGTCTCTCGTCCCTTCTTTCGCCCTGCGACCGTTCTCGGCCCCTTCCCTGTCCTCCTACACATGCGCTACTCATGACACCTTTTTCCACCCGTCGATGCAAACTGGGGATATGTCCATGGATCGGACAAGCATCGCGGTCGGTGCATACGTTGTGAGCGTGTGCTGATTGGAGCGGATGAAGAGGTATCGCTCAGGCGCGTCGTGTGCGAAGGGCGCAAGGGGAGATAGATAGATGTACAGCAGTGAGGAAGGTGGAGGGGTCGTGAATAGAGGACCGTGAATGTGGCAGGGCGAGTGGAGTAAAGGGATGTTGCGGTAGGCCGATGTCATGTAAAGTGCGGATGAAGGTCGGACAGAAGGAAGCCTAGCGCGCCTCAAAGGACAGCGGGCAGTCGATAGGCGTGAGCGTGATGACCTGCTTGGCCTGCATGATGCGCTCCCGGACGTCGCGTAGCGTTTCGCCCGTCTTGGGGATGGGCTTGATGCGGAAGCGGCGGACGAGGTGCACGAGCGCGCAGACGGATTCGACTACATGGACGCGAATGTCAGGATTCCAGAAATGTGAGGCAAAGTATGGGGGCAAGCGTACCCTCGGTAAAGCGTCGACCGATGCAAGCTCGTGGGCCAGCGGACTACGAGAGCGAGAGCAACGTCAGCGAACGAAGGCCAGCCAGCCAGCGATGACGAGCAGCGTACGAAGGGAACGAAGGCGTCCTTGTTGTACGGCTCAAGGAAGCGTTCAGGTCGATAATCCGTCGGCTCCTTCCAGTACCGCGGGTTGTAATGCAGGCCGACCGCGCTATAAGGCAAATGCTTCGAGTTAGTAGACGGACGTCAGAGTGCAAAGTGCAGGGAAACGCACTCAATCATGACGAGGCTGTCCCTGGGCACAAAGACATCCTCCTCGGCCTGGACACCGTCGGCGGTCTCGCGCGAAGCACGGAGGGTCGTGTCGCACAGAGCGACCTTGGGCTGCAGGGCGTCCATTAAGTGAGCCTCGCCGGCGCTTTCACGCTGGAGGACGACGCACGATGATGTTAACGGGCGGGTAAAGGCGGACGGACTCGTTGTAGCAGGCGAGCGTGTAGATGAGCTTGTGGTAGTCGACGTACGACTGCAGGATCTCTCACACACCGGTCAGCCCAGCAGATATGTTTCATAGAGGGAGTAGGCGACGAACGCACCGGCTCGCCGTCCTTCCCGCAGACGCGGATGATCTCCTCGTACAGCTTGTCCTGCGCGTCAGGGTAGAGCGCGAGGTTAGCCAGCGTGAAGGCGAGCGAGTTGCTATAAGGCGAGGAGAAGATCAGCGTCGATGGCGCGCAGTGAAGAGAGGCGACGCACGCACGCGGTCGTCTCGTGCCCGGCGAGAAGGAAAATGAATACATTGCCGACAATCTCCGCGGTTTTCAGCGTCTGGTCCACCCCGTCCTTGTCGCCGTACTCAAGTGCGCTGCGGATCAGGCTGCCGAAGAGGTCGCGCTTCTCCTGAGGGTCGCCGTTTCTGAGCTTGCCAAACGGCATCGCGGCCTCCTCCTCGAAATCGACGCCCTTGAGGATGCGGTCGCGGCGGCTGTTGATGAGGTCCTGCCAAACTCCAGGAGGGTCAACTCGGGAAGAACAAACGGAGATGAAGGACGTCCGCACCTGCATGTACTTTTCAAGGGCAGTGTAGCCTCGGTCGACGTTCCAGAGGTAGGGGGACGGCAGCCAGAACGCCCACTTGGGCAAAACCATGCGTGGCTTGGTGTTGAGCGCGACGATGCGGAGGGCCTCCTGGACGCTGAGCGGTTTGCCGATGAACAGCTTGAGCCACGCGAGGATCGAGAAGCGGCGGGTGGACGGCTTGGCCTGGAGCATCGACTCGTGAGGCGTCGGCAGCTCGAGCGCCTCCTTGATGAAAGCCTGCGATTCGACTTCGGGCGTCGACGGGTGGTAGTCGGGTGCAAGGTGTGGATGACGCTCGAAGCCGGTGTCGATGCGCCCGATGGGCGCATGCGCGCCGAGGCTCTTCTCGTGGTCGGACCACGGGAGCCGAATGCCAAAGCCAGCCTCCGCGATGACGACGAGGGCGACCTGCGGGCAGAGTGAGAAATCAGCCGTCGAGCAGCGAGCCATACCTGCAGGCAGCAGCCTACACGGAGGGTCAGGTTGTGGATGTGGTCGATGTTGAAGGACTGGCCCGGCTTGAGGTCGTCCCAGCCTTCGTGTTGTGTCATCTCTTCAATGACTGCTTGCGAAGCCTCGCTTCAGTGACTTGGACCGACGAGGAGGTGGAGTAGCGGGACGCACTCGACTTGGTGCGCTGCCATACGAGGGGGAAGGCACTCTCCTGGAAGGACGACTGGACGACCTTGCGGTGACGCTTCCACTCCTGATCTTCGACGATGACGAGGTTCGGGCCAAAGAACGAGAGCACCGCGTACATCTGGGTAGGCTCTGCGGAAGAAAGGAGAGATGGGCGATCAGCAGGCTTCTTCACGAGCGAGCAAAGGGGCGAACGCACTGCGAAAGGTCTGGCGATCCAGGTTGAGCTTGCGGATGGCCTTGGCGTTGGCGACGGTGAACTCGGGCTTGGGCGAGAAGAACGAGGTGACGGTGATGATATCGGCGCCGTGCTTGCGATACTCTAAGGAGAGTCAAAGGGAGATGTCAGAACGAGAAGCGCGGACAGAGGGAAGGCAAACGGGCGCGCTGTCAACGAACTTGGCGTCCCACCACCACTGCCCGCCGAGGGTCCAACGCGTGGTCTGGAAGATGTACGAGAGGACATGGAACGTCGGGAAGAGAGTGTCGAGCCTGGCCGAGGAGGCCTGCCGAACCTGCTGACGGTAGCTGAGGACAGCGGCAAGATAGAGCGAGGTCAGACCCATGCAAGCATGATCTTGACGGGTGAACGCACCTGATGTAGCTCTCGACGAAGGACAGGAGCATGGAGAGCAGCAGAATTGAGCCGATGATGGGTCGGAGGATGTCGCGATGCGAGTCGTCGATCAAGGGGCCCTCAAGTATGCCCTGGATGCCAGACAGCATCTCAGCGAGCCTTGCCCACAGCGTAGTGAGGACGGCAACCTGCGGGTGAAGGACGTCGGCCAAGCTCATGAGGAAGGCGAGTCGCCGAAAGCTGTTGAACAAGGACGGCGGAGCAGGGAGATCCGACGAACAGAAGAGGAGGCAACGCGGGAGGGGGAGCTTGAGGTTGAACGCAAGAGGGGACAGAAGAAGAGTGAGACGGCGTTCCGGACGCCGAGGGTGGGAGGCGGGCGGTGAGAAGGCAGAAAGCGGACGAGAGAGGTAGGACCGATCTACGCGTCAAGCGAGACGGGCCGCGAATGTTATCTGAGCGGGCGGCAGAACCAAGTGCGTCCGAGCGGGGCGCGGGAGGCCAAGACGAGAGCGATGCGAAGCGACAGGAAGGCAAGCAAAATGAACGATCGAGGAGATGGAGGGTGGTGGTTCGAGGAAGGCGGTCAGCGACTGGTACGGGGCGAATCAGCGTCAGCGTTCGGGGTGGCGGGCTCGTCAGGGACATATAGCGCGGGAGGCAAAAAAAAAGGGGCAGAGCCGAAACTGCGCCGTTTCAAGGAACGAGCCCGCCCGCTGACCCGCAAACGACCCGCACACGCTCGCGAAGCGAGAGTGGTCAATCATGACAGTGACATCGGATGGCAGGCCTAACAGAAGCGAGACCGAAGTTAGCGCGGGCGTCAGAGATCTGAGCGAAAGGACGCGCACCTCGCCACCCCTCAACCTCCGAACCGCGCGAGTCGCTGCGCGCGCATCTGCTCCGCCGTCAGCACCGGCGCCTCCTCTTCATCTTCCTCCTGCTCGCTGTCCTCGTCATCCACCTCCCCTTCTTGCGCTGACGCGGCCGCCTTGTCGCGCACATCCGGTGTGGGCACCGACAGAGTTGCCGCCGGACGACTGATGAACGGCGACGGAGCGGGCGGCGGCTCGTCGAGCACGGGCGGGGTGTAGTCCTCGGGCAGGCCCTCCATCGAGGCCTTGATCGCGCGCTGGAGCTCGGCGTCCTCCTCGTCGTAATTGCGATCATAGCTGCCGTACGCCGCGTATTCCGTCCCCGGGTCAACGAACGGCGGCGGACGGTGTGCAGGGCCCGAGCGCGTGCCATCGGCATAGTAGTAAGCGTCGTCGTAGTCGATCTGGATCTCATCGTCGTCGTCGTCCTCCAGGTCCATCGCGTTCCGCGCACCGGTCTGCACCGCCGCGCTGTCTCTGGTTTCCTGCTCGCGCATGGAGGCCTCAATGGCCTGGCGCATCATCTCGTCGTCCTCGTCGTGGCGGCGGCGTTGCTGCTGCTGCTGCGCTGCAGGCGCTTGAGAGGACCTGGTCGATCCGGACGCACGCCGCGGGGGAACGGGCTCGGTCGAGCCGACAACGTCCTCCTCGTCCGAGTCGACGATCACGACAGGCTCGGGGTCGGCCTGCCTCCGCCTGCGCGACGAAGAGCCTCCGGTCTGCATAGGCTGCAGCGCCGGTGTCGAGCTCTCGCTCCCTGCCCTGCTGCTCGGCCCGCTCGGCCGTTGTGGCGCGCCAAAATTGCCCAGCCCCATCAGGGCATCCTCCCCACGCAGCGCGGCCGCCTGGTCGCGCTGGAATAGCTCGAGCTGGCGCTGCGCGCGCGCCTGAGACGCTGCAACAGGGTTGCTGGCGTCTTCTGGGGCTTGTCGGGCGGACGGAGGGCGAGAAGGAAGGGCCGAGATGGGACGGGAGGACGGAGTGGAGTTGGACACCCCGTCTGCGACCATGGAGGCTGCGAGCGCTGCCTGAAGCTCGGCATCTTCGTCTGCAAGAACGGCAGCCGTCAGTCTCGCTTAGCGCACAGGAGACACCGGGAAGGAGGATCTGACCCTCATAGTTACCGTACGACGCCCAGTCGACGCCCGCGCTCGATGATCCTCCTCTCGTCGGGCCTTCTCCGCCTGGCCCGAGCGCGCCCGGCCCCGCCGAAACCCTGTCGGCGCGCGACGTCTGCAGAATGGACTGCTCGCTCGCCGCTCCAGCCGAGCTCGATGACGCGCCGTCAACGGGTACGACGACGAAGACCGAGTAGCCCTCCGTCTCCGCCTGGCTGAGCGTCATGCCGAGGTAGAGGTCCGACACGAGCTGCGGGCTGGCGTTGAACGAGTTGAGGTTGAACCAGCGGTTCGAGGCGGCGAACTTGCGGAGCGGAAACCAGTGCTGCGAGAGGTTTAGGATAAACGCCCGCTGCGACCTTGCAAGGTGAAGGAAGGCGAAGAAGGGTACGAGAGTCAGCGTCAGGTGCGCAGCGTGAAGCCGGGCGACGTGGAGGCACGACGCACTCGGGCTGTTCCCAGAACGGCTTCATCTCCTCGCTCCTCCAGCGCTCGAGCTTTAGGCCCCAGACCTGCAAGCACCTGTCGAGCACCTGCACGCTGAAGAAGCCTGGCGGAGGGCAAGCGATGAGCGCGTCAGTCGGGCTGAGACTGCGCTGCGCACGGGCGATGGACAGGTCAAGGACGGACCTGTGTCGTCCATATTGACCGACTCTGGCCGGTTGTCGTCGAGCGTCGCGTTCTCCTCCTCATCTAGCTGCTGGGCAACAGCCGCGAGGTCTGTCGCTTCAAAGTAATGCGACTGAAGGACGTTGTTCTGGCGTAAGGACGTCGCGAGGGCGAGGAGCAAGCGAGGTTCAGCCCACAGCAAGTCCGGCTCAAAGTACAAGGGCGCACCAAGCAGTGCTGGCCACAGAGACTCGTGCCCGGTTCCTGTCGCTCGAAAAAGATGTCTGCCAGAGAGTGAATTCAGAGCGGTCAGCTCGCTGAGGGACGAGGGCAGAGGGTCGCCACCCGGGGCCGGGTAGCTGCGAACGCACAGGGGACAAGGTCCATCGCGATGACAGTCCTGAATCGGGTTGCAACGGGAGGGCGTGAGGGCAGAGGAGGAGTTCGAGCTCTTGCTGGACTGCTGGTGTCGACGAGCGAGGTAGCTGCGTTCTGGCGAGATGCTGGCGGACTTTCCAGTGTGCAGCGCGCCAGAGTACCGACCTTCAGTCGGAGAGTTCGGCAACCTCACTTCCTAGCGAAGAAGTAGCAACGACGACACCGACGACCAACGTGCTACCCTACAGTAAGCACAGTATCGTGCGTCGTTTTGACTGCCCTCTTCCAATATTCACGATCGCTCGGGCTTCCTCGCCTCCGCGCAGCGCAACGAGCTCGTGCTTCCAGCGAAGCGCATCTAGATAGTACAAGCCGTCTAAGGGCAGAGCTCGACACCAGCGGATCTAAGGGGTCGTCCGTGCAGACTGAGGGATGACGGCGCTCGGTATAGACTTGGTCAGGCGAGCAGTGGAGGAGGCAGATTGGGCGGCGTGCTCGGCTTCGAGGACGGCAACCTGGTCGTTGGCCTTTGAGTTCGCGGCCGACAGGTAGGTGTTCCAGCCTGCAAAAACAGAAGTCAGCGACGACTTAAGCCTCGTGCGCAGGAGAAGCGGGCGCACCAAGACCGACGGCCTGGAGGAACAGTCCGCGATGAGCGAGCGGGATGACTGAATACGTCAAGAACGCCGTCGGCACGAAGACGGCCGCGCCGCGAAGGTACACCGGCCAAAAGCCGACCTGAACCTTCTCCACTGCTTCTTGAACCGTCTGACCCTCCATGAGGGACATGACGGAGAAGAACATCGTGCACTGCGCGTCCGATTTCGGCGAGCTCGTCAACAACGAGCCTTACGTTGAAGCAAGGTAGGAAGGGCGCACCGAGAAAGGCCCCCAAAGCGTCTGGTCCATCACAACCTTCGTCGCAACCGCCCGCGCACGCGATTTGAAGGGTATCCGGTCGACGAGCTTGAACCACTGCGCGAGTATCGGAGCGTGGAACACGAAGCCTGTGAAGCGCAAAAGGGTTGCGTCAGCAAAGCCGCACTCCTTGAACGAACGAGAGCGAGGTAAAGCGCACCGTAGACTGCGAAGCGACCCGTCCGTACCACCTGCGAGAGGACATGACGAAAAGGGCCGTCAGTCGTGTGCCAGCACTGCCTGCGTAGGGCTGAGGACGGACGTCATGCCTCTGGCCCGGCTCTCTCCGCTCGAAGAACTGCTGAGCGAGCGCGTCGCCGCTGCCCATCATCGTCGCCGCGACCAGAGAGCGTGTCAAGTCTGTTGGACGAACGAGAGCGAGGTCAACGCGAGCCGTAGAAGATCTGTCAGCCTGCGGAGAGGAGGGCTGAAGGGAGGAGACGCACAAGGCCGCGTCGCCAGCTGCCGCGTGTACCAAGTCCAGGGCATGTCTCCAAGATGGCGGTCAAATATAGGCTACTATTAGGCGTCTGAGGATGTTCGTGGGCCTGCCGGGGAGCTCTAGGGTGTAACAAAGCAGGATACGGTCGGGTGCAGGGTGTCGTCGTCGTTCGTTGACTCTGCGCGCAAGCAACTCCGCTGCGCAGCGCACAGTACATCTGCGAGTTTGCAGCTAGGACGCATCGCTGGGCACGCATGTCGACGTCGACAAAGTGCCAGCGAGGCGGATGCAAGATGGCATGAGCATGGATGACAAGACAGCTCTGGGCCCCATCCTGACGCCTCAGCAGAAGCTCTCCCAGTCTTCCTCGACCCAGCGGACCATCAGCCGCTCGACGCCCTCCAGCCCGTCCTCGTCCCCGTCCTCGTCCTCTTCCTGTCCGGCCGACTTGTACCGCTGCGACGAGCGGCCATCCTCGTCGGCCTCAAAGCCGTCCTCGTTGAGCGCATGTTGTTGATGGCCGAACTCGGCGTCCTCGAGCTCCTCCTCCTCGTCCTCGTCGGCCGCAGCGCCGGCCGCCAGTGCGCCCGCCCACCGCTCCGATGCAGCCTCGGGGGCCTTGACCGGCGCAGCCAGGGCCTCCTCGACAAACTCGCTGTACGCCTCGCGCCAGTCCATCTTGTTGAAGTAGTCGGTCGTGAAGCCGCCTTTGTTGATGACAATGTTGTCGAGTTCGCGCTTCTGATTAGCCTTTCTGAGCATGTTCTCCTCGACGGTGCGTTCCGACACGAGGCGGTAAACGTTGACCTCGCGCGTCTGGCCGATGCGATGCGCGCGATCCTGAGCCTGCTTGTCTGTGGGCCCACGATCCGGAGAAATGCAAAGGTCAGCAGTCATCCCACGCAAGCGCATGCGTTGAGCGACGCACCCATGGCCGGGTTCCAGTCGCTGTCATACTGGATGACGACGTCTGCGCCGGTGAGATTGATGCCGACGCCGCCCGACCGAGTTGTTGCGATGAAGGCGAAGATTTTGTCGTCCATGTTGAACTTCTCCATCAGCACCTGGCGCTGCTCGACGTTGGTCGACCCGTCGAGCCTCAAGTAGCGCAGGCCATGCAGGTTAAGGTAGATCTCCAGGATGTTGAGCACGCTCGACCACTGCGTGAAGATGAGACACCGATGGCCGCCCGCCTTGAAGTCGTGCAGCATCTTGGCCAGCACCTGAAGTTTGCCGCAATCGTACTGGATGAGCCAAGAGTCCGGAAAGGCGATCTGGTGCGCGACAGCCGAATGATGCAGCGAGTCGAACGCTGGGTTGTACAGGAGCGGGTCGGACGGCTCAATGCCGGGGAGCGCGAGGCGGACCAGGTCGGGCGCGACGACAGCAGGCGGGATGACGGCGAACTGCTGGATGACGGCCGCCAGCCGCTCGGCTCGGTGAACGTAGGACTCGACAGCCTTCTGAAGCGCAGTGCCGAAGGGCCAGGCGATTCCGTCCGTGTGAGCGAGATTGTCGACCGGCGTCAGGCGGTCGTCGCAAGCGAGCTGCCTGATGATGGTGAGCGGCTGGTGCGACGGGCGCCCTCGCGACTGGCATTTTTGCGAGTTGAGGTTCGACAGGATGCGGCAGTGGAGGGCGGCCGCTTGCTGCTCGCGCCACGCGCTGATGCGCTTCCAGCCATCGATGGTCCGCGTGTCAACCGGCGGCTGGCGGTTCTTGTCCGGCGCAGGCACCAGACACTCAATGCGCTGGGACGCGTCCAGCTGTGCAGCTGCAGACGGCGGTCTGCTCCGCTGGTCGAGCATGCGGACGCCGTCGTTGACCATGCCGAGGGACGACGTCGGGTGCAGCCGGAAGTTGCGCGTGCTGTCGAGTCCGAGCGCGTCGCCGTCCGCGAGCCAGCGACGACGCACGAGGAGTTCCTTGATCTCAAAGTCGGCCGCGACCGCAGCGTCGAAGAGGACGAATGACGTACGAATCGGTCGTGTCTCGAAGAGGTCCGGATGGTTGCAGACCTGCAGGACACAAAAAAACGGTCAGAAAATGCGCGCGAACAAAGAGCTCGAGAATGGCGCGCCTTGCGCAGCTGCATCAGGCAGTTTTTGATCGCGATGTAGCTTCCGGACGCAAGCTTGGACCGCGTCTCGGAACGCGACATGAACTCGTCGTAGAGAAAGCGTTGGCGCTTGGAGAGCCGGCAGTAGACGACGTGCTCCTTCTTCGGCGGCAGCTGTTTCTCGACCTGCGACTTGTCGCGCCGGAGGATGTAGGGGCGGAGGATGAGGTGCAGCTGGTCGACTACGCCCTTCGAGTCGGCATGGTCGACCGAACCAGACTCGATGGCCTTCTCAAGCGGACCTGCGGGTAAGCAGCGAGGCACGTTAGTACGAGTTGGCAGGATGGGCTTAAAGCTGCGGACGCACTCGAGAACCATTCGTTGAAGGTCTTGTGGTTGGCGAAAGAGGTACCGTCGAGGTCGGCCTCTGAGGGCATGATGAAGTAGAGCAGCGACCAAAGCTCTTGCTGTAAGATGTAGGCTAGAGAATCAGCAACGCATGCTAGGAAGGTGAGGACTCACAGCGACGCACGAGGTTGTTTTGGATGGGGGTCCCCGTGAGCAGCTGATCAAAGCACCGTTGTCAGAGAAATCAAGGTTAGCTGTACGACAAGACAAGCGCACCAAGCGGCGTTCGGCGTTGAATGTGAGGAGCGTCGTCCATTTCTGCGATTTGAAGTTCTTGATGTTGTGCGCCTCGTCCTGCAAGAGAAAGCGTGAGTTTGAGTTGTGCGATACGAATGGCACAGAAACGCACCAGGACCATATAGCACCACTGCTTGCGCTTGAAGACGTTCGCGTCGGCGACGGCGGTCTGGTACGACGTGATGCAGACCTCGAAGGCGCCTTCGGCAGCCCAGCCCCTGCGGATCGAGTCGCGCTGCTTCTTCGAGCCGTAATACGGGAGTACGTTGAAGCCGGGGAGGAACTGCAGCAAAGAGCACAAGGTGTCAGCTAAGGTTGAGCATGTGCGCAGAGAGAACAGGGACGCACGCGCTTGAACTCCATGTCCCAGTTGAGCAGGACGGAGGTCGGGACGATGATGAGGTGCGGGCCCCACATACCCTTGTCACAGGCAAGGTGGGCAAGAAGCGCGATGGTCTGGATAGTTTTGCTGGATGGAGAACGTGGTAGACACTTAGTGGTTGAGTGCGACGGCTCAAGGCCAGGCGAAGGACTCACCCGAGTCCCATTTCGTCGGCCAGGATGCCGTTGGCCTCGTTCGCGTACAGCGACGCAAGCCAGTCGAGACCGGTCTGCTGGTAAGGACGGAGCTCGCCGCGCAAAAGCGACGGTTTGGGGATGCGCGGAGCACGAGCCGCATCGTGCTCGGGGTCCTCTACGTCCGGGCTTTCGCTCTTGGGCGGCACTTCGTTGGAAGAGGTGACGGAAGACTGAGAGGGACTCGCGGGTGCGAGTTTTGCCCGGGAGTCAACACAGGGCGCCTTGCTTGAGGTGGGAAGCTCGACTGCACTGGCGTTGAGGTCGGCTGAGAGCGGCTTGACGTTCACCGGCGAAGACGGAGGGGCGGCCCGTGCAGATGCCCGCGTCAAGGCAAGCGCAGGAGACGACGGCGGCTCTGCCTTTGGAGGAACGAAAGCAGTCGCGGGCGGAGGGGAGAGGATCTGCACCTCATCATCGTCTGACTCGACTTTGTTCGAAGGAGCGAACTGGATGGCGCCGTTGAGGAGGATGGACGTGACCTGGATTTCGTCATCGCTGTCGTCGCTTTCGCCCAGCTCGATGGGCTCGTTGTCGAAGTCGTACTGCATGCGCGGCTTGGTCTCTGACGATGGCTGCCCCGGCATGATCGTTGGTGACTGCAGGATGTCGACCTGATCCTCTTGCGACGGACTTGCCGGCGGCGGCGACAACCAGTGCTGCTTGAAGGCATCGACGAATCCCTCGTCCTCTTCGTCGCTAGAAGCCTCTTCCAAGTCGTCGTCGTCCGCTGCTGGTTCGGGACTCGTTGAGGGCTCGCCGGCGAGGACAGCGCGGCGTTCGGCGAGCAGGCGCTGGCTGCGCTCGAGCAGCTCGCTCAGCTCCTCCTGGTTCCGGCGCTGCTCCTCGGCCTCCTCCTCCGCCCGGCGCTTGGAGTGGACAAGCTGTAGCAGGGGGTCATCAGCACCTTCAGCCGCAAGTAAGATGACTCAGCGGACCTACCTCAACGGCCAGAGCCCATCGCGCTCGCACCTCCTTCGCCAGCTTGCGCGCACCTGCCTTCCGTGCCTTCTCCAGCTCCCTGAAAAGATGCAGCCAGACATCAGCAAGATAGGCCAAGATGAGGAGTGGGCGAACCAACTTCAGGCTCTTTGCATCGCGACCTTCCTTCCTCGCCCAGTACTCCTCGATCATCTCGGCGATGCGCGTCGCTGCCCGCCGGTGAGTCCGCGAATGCGAGAGCAGCGAGCGTTGGATCATGTGGACGGCGACGAGCAGGTGGTCGTGGGTGGTTGGGGCGCCGTCGCTGCGGGGAAAGCCTTCGACCGCGTTCTGCTCGAACCACTCGTTCTCCTCCTCGTACTCGGCCTGCAGCTCGGCACCGCCGTTGTCAAGCCGGCCGAACGACCTTGCGCGCGCAACGCGCTCGCGCACAGAGGCCTCCCAGATGACGCGCTGATTAGGGCTCTTGTCGACGTCGTCCTCGTCGTCGAGACAGACGACCTCGACCTCAGCGTCTGGCGGCGGGAGGAGGTTGAGTCCGGCGAGGAACGCCTGCAGCGTGGGCATGTTCCCCTCTGAGAGCTCGCGAAGGTGGTTCTCGCTCGTGTACAAAGGGTACACGATCGGCGAGTGCGGTGGCAGGTTGGCGGCGGTGATAATAGGCGACACCGGCGGGGAGACGAAGGCTGCATCGCGGTCCCAGAACACGGGCATGTTATGGTCGGACGAGCTCGGTGTAGAAGTGAAGGAGGCAACTGTCTTGCCCTTGAGACTTAGCTTGAGACGCACGGGCTGCGCGATTGACGGAGCGAAGGCGGCGGACGGCATCTTGTCCGAGATGGTCGGTCGTCCGAAGGTCGCAGCGGAAGGCGAAGCGGGCGGCTGCTCCATCGAACCGCCCTGCTCTTCATCGCTGTCGTCGATGGTGATGATCTGCGGCCCGCTCGAAGACCTAGGCGAGGCTGGGAGGTTGAAGGCGACAGAAGGACGAGACGCAGCGACAGGCCCAGGCGAGCCGTCGCGGTGGATCTGCCTAGACTTGGGAAGACGGGCCTTGGGACGAGGGCGAGAGCCCGATTGTGTGGACCGGCCCGTCAGACGGGCAGGTGGGTTGTCATCCGAAGAGGAAGAATCGTCCGAGTAAAGAGTGCGCGTGAACTTGGGTCGGTGCGACACCTGCGGTGGCGGGAGACGCGACCTGTGCGACGGCGGTAAACGCGACGGACCAACAGCCTTGCCCTTATCCTTGACGAGGGCAGCCGCCTTCTCCCTCTGCGCAGCGGCAGCAAGGTCCTGCCGTTTGGCGACGACCTGTCCGAGCTTTGAAACGGCCTTGCGAGGCGGCTCCTTCCGCTTCTCGAGCGCGGCCTTCCGCATCTCCTCCTTCGCCTTCTCGCGCCGAAGCAGCTCGGCCTGCGCCTCCGCAGCCTCCTTCTCTGCACGTTCCTTCCGCAGGCGCAGCTGCTCGCGCTCGTACGCCTTCTCCTCTTCGACCTCGGCGTCATCCTTGATCTCGTCGTCCGAGTCAAGCGTGACGAACGCCTCGCGCGGCGCGGCCGGGTTCCAGGATAGGTTGCCGCCCCACTCGACGGCGAGCGGCACGTTCTTGCCGTCGCGGTGGATTATCTCGGGCTGAGGAGTTGCGGTGGCTGGGGGACGGGCTTTCGGCGGTGAAGTTGGCCGAGTTTGCGCCTTTGTCTTTGGCGCATGCGAGGTTTGCTTGTGACTCGACACCGTTTTCGCGCCTCCTGGAGTGGGCGCTGAAGACGACGGCTGAGAAAGGGGCCGCTCGTGCCGGTGCAGCGGCTCCGAAATCCTCCTCTTCTCCTTCGTCGCGCCCCCCTTCTCCTGCGTTGCGCGTCTTGTCTCCTTCGCCGCGAGCCCTTTTTCCTTCTCACCCGCCTTGAGTGGCTTGGGCACCTTAGGCCGCGGCAAGGACGCCTTCTGCCTCGGCTTGACCGGGTCGACGTCCGCGCGCGCCGCCTGCGGGACGGGGACAGGCTGCATGAGCTGCAGCAGCGCATCCCGCTGTGCGGCCGCCCGGCGAGAAGACGACGTCTTCCACCGGCGCGAGTCGCCGAGCGTCGGCGGCGCGCGGTCGAGCCAGTCTTCTGGGACGCGCGTCGCCAAGTCGCAGTCGTTCCGCTTGACCCAGTCGTTGAAGACTGCTGAGCCGTCCGTCCGGGCGGGCTGCGAACGAGGTCCACATCAGCGATATGATTAGCAAGGCAGCAATCGAAGAAAAAACGTACTACCGGGTCGTACTCGGTCAGCAGCTTGAACATCTGCATGTGGAAGAGAAGTCGTCGCTGTGAAGAAAACGCGCGTGGTCAGCAGCCTTCCACCGAGCGATGAAGAGAGGATGGACGTACGTCGTCGTCGTAGGCCTCGACAATGCGCTTGATCTCAGCTCTGGTCGCGTTGATGCGGTGCGCCTTTGCGATCCGCTCGTTGAGCGTCAGGACGCGCTGCGCCTCGACCTTGTCCTTGCCCTTCCCCTTCGGGTCCGGCGCAGGCTCTTCAACGCTGCTGACGGAGCGCGCTCGCTTCTTGCTGCGCGAGTTGACAGATGCGGGAGGGTCTAGGCGGACCGGCGCCTTCGCCTGAGCGGGGACTTTCGGTCGCTTGGGAGGGGGCGAACGCGAGTCTGTTGCGCGCGAGGCGGCAACGTGCTTGGCGGGCGAGCGCGAGCGCTTCTTACCCTTGTCGAGGGTAATGATGCTGTTCTGCGTGTGCTTCCTGGCGGCGGCAGAAGACGACGGGCCTGGTCCGGCGACGGCGTTGATTTGCTGCTGAGGAGAGGCGGCGGGGGAGGCGCGCCGCGCGTCGCTGGCGGAGGAAGGGAAGTTGCCCGGGAAGATGCTGGTGGGAGCTTCATTGGAGGACGAGGGGAGATACTCCGGCGACGGCGGTGGTGCTGCCGGCGGGGCGAAGTGCATCGCGGCGGGGTTCATGGACAGCGCGCCCGAGCTGGATGCCGCTGACGGCAGGATACGACGAGGCTGTTGCTGCTGCTCGACGCAGGCGACGTGAACGGGGTGAGGCGGTGACGAAGGTCCCTGGACGGGGTACGGCACGTCTTCGGGGAGCCCATCAGCGCCGAAGCCCCCGTGCAGGCCGCCGAACGACGGCAGGTCGGCGTCCTGGGCGATGGGCGAGCCGAACAGGTCGAAGCCGTCGTCGTCGAGCAGGACGAGGAAGTCAAACTCGCCCTGCTGCTGGCTTCCAGGCTGCCCGCCGACATCGCCGCCAGCCTCTCCGAGGCCGAGAGACTGCTGCGGGCGAGAGGCGTAGCCCGTGTCCTCGGCGTAGATAGCGTCTGGCTTGAGCGAGGCCAGCGCGAGCAGGGCAAGCGCGTCGTCGGGGGTGTCCGCAGCCGGGAAGGACGACATGATGGCGGCGGCGTGGGGACGAGCCTCGGGGGCGTCCAAGGACGAGCGACTGCGAAGCCAGACCAGGGACGGGCCTGCCGATCGACTCGACGGATGTCCCTGAGCTGGATGGAGGGTGGCTGGACCGTCCTTCGGAACACCTGGCGCTTCCCTAGTGAATCCTCTCCCGGCGCGTCTCGAAAGTCCGCCGCTGCGCGCAGGCACGGCCCGTCGAAAACGGCATGACGGCTTGAGCTCGACGTCCACACTCCTCTAGACCTTGCCTGTAGACCGCTCGCACGCTTATTCGGCTCTCTGTGAGTGGTCTCTGCTTGCCGGCCGGTCGATGATGACCACAGAGCCTGACGTCGCCCCTCGTGTCGCTGCCCTCCGCTCAGCCCTCCGCCCAGCAGCCCTCTGGACCTTCTGCACCTTCACCCTCATCGCGCCTCGACCTGTTACTCACCGGGACGGGTTAACCCGAAGGCTCAGAGTACAAGTGAGCATCGTGCTGGGCTTGTGAGTAGCCAGAGATTCGGGCTGACGGGGCGTCCAGCCCCTCTCGCAGGACCTGACTTCGCTCTCGCTCCCATGTCGAACTCGTCTCGTCGGGCAGGAGCAGCCTGGGGCCTTCAGTCATCACGTTCGCTGCCGGCGCGCCGGCCAGAAACAGCGCCGGGACAGTCGCTGCCGCCGCATAGACCGTTCCTGGCTCTCCAGCCTGGTGAGAGCTCGCGGCTGCCTCCGCCGCACCTGCGCTCGGCTCCTCCCCCTCCACCGTCGTCGACCTCCAAGCCGTCAAGGAGTCGCCCTTCTCCCCCTCCTGGTCCGGATCGTCGCTTCAATCATGTGCCAACGCCGCTCGAGAAGGCGTCCTATGCGTACGGCAAGCTGCTCAAAAAGGGCACGCTCTTCTCGGAGACGCCAGAGTGGCTGATCGCATCCGCGACATCGGCCGTGCCTGCGCACCAGCCCAAGTGGGCGTTCCGAACCCGAGAGCTCCTCGCTAGTCCGCGACCGGACGATGCTGAGGCGCTTGAGAAGCGGCGGGTCGAGATCAGCAGGGTGCGCGAGCTGGAGCAGGAGGTGCACGACATGGCTCTCGCAGGTGCGTCCCCTCTCAGTGAGCTGTCACCGCCACGGCGAAGTTCCTGCTGATGCAACTGGCCTCTGGTCTGCAGACATGAACGAGAAGCTACATCGTCTAGCAAAGGCTCTGCCGCAGTCGTTTGTACCGCCAAAGGAAACTGCTCGCACGACGCATGCGACGCGCCTCACCATGGCGCTCATGCTCGCGCGAGAGATGGACGCCGCGCATATAAGCCCCGGGCCCGATACGTACCGGCTGCTGTTCGAGATCTGTCTGGCAGAGCAGGACGACCGGCTGGCTACGCTGGACCGGCTTGAGCTTGAGCGGGCGCTGCTTCGAGACCGGCAGGCTGCGGAGCAGACGGACGAGCCTTGCGCGAGCAAGTACGAGAGCCTGCGGTCCATGTACGAGTCGACAAGCTGGATGGAGCGTCGGCCGGACCTGCTCGCGCAGAGCAAACCGCCCGCCCTCATGTCGCAGGAGGGGAAAAACAGGTCGGACATCGACACGGCGTGGTTCGGCTCGACCGAGTGGGAGGTCGCCTGGGGCCTGTACGAGGACGCCAAGGCGCGTGGGGTCAAGCTCAATCGCACAGCCCTCAACACGCTCATGAAGCTCGCCTTCATCTCGCCTGAACTGCGCCGGCGGGCGTTCGGCCTCCTCAGCGCGCTGCCGTCGCCCGACGCCGTCGAACGGCTGCCCCCGGCCAACTCGCAGATGGTCGAGCTCCTGATGGCGCCGCACCTGCAGTCGAAACAGTCGCGCCTGCGCGCGCCCGCCTTCAACTCGCTCATCGCCAACCTCGACCGCGTGCTGTCGATCTACGCCGACTTCCGTGCGATCGGCACCTACCCGACCAAGGAGGCTGTCGCTCAGATTGCAGCCCGGCTCGTCAGAGTCGGATGGTCGCGCGCGGCGGTCGAAATGTTTATTGACTGGGAGGCGCATCATGAGGGCAAAGCGAAGATCGACGAGGAGGACTGGTTGGCGCTGCTACGGGGAGCGTGCCGAGTCGAGCACGTACGTACCGCACCTTCGCCCCTCACTTTCCCGGCCGCCCTGGGCTGACACACCTCCCTTTCTGCAGGCCATCACGATGCGCAACGTCTGGGACCATGTCGTCCGCTCCGGCCGTGTCACGCCGGATGTCGGGCTCATCCAGGACTGCCAGAACCTCGCTGGCGCGGCGGGTCTGACGGACCTCGCCATCGAGTGCCTGTCGCTCTTCCAGGAGCGGGGCGTGCCGCCTGCCGAGCATCACTACGCGCCGATCGTGCTCGGATGGACGCGGCTGAACGACCTCGAGGCGGCGTACCACGCGCTCGCTGCCATGCGCGCCGACGGCGTCGCCCCCTTGCCCGAGACAAGCAAGCCGATCCTCGACCTCATCATCGGGAACGAGCGTGACCTGAAGGGCAAGGAGGCGCGTGAGCGCGTCGCGGTCCGCGTCGACGAGGCGTGGTACGCGCTGCTCGACAGCAAGGAGGAGCGCGGCGTCGTCGACGTCGCGGCCGCCAACGTCGTCATGCAGTCCTGCTTGGCCATCCCGGACTTCGTCCGCGCGACCGAGACGTTCAACGGTGCGCTCGCTTCCTTTTTCGCTACATATGCATCCCCGCTGACGTCTGAGCATCTTTGCACTTGCAGAGTTTGAGTCGCTCGGCCTGACACCTGACCTCGACACGTACCACCACCTGCTCGACGCCCTCCTGCTGCGTCCTCTGTCGTCAGCCGAGCTGTTCGATATGCTCCTGCGATCGCTCATCGACAAGCAGCTCGCCTTCACGCCGGGGACGTACGAGCGCATCATCGCGTTCCTGTGCACGCAGCCGACCGACGTCTGGTCGAAGCGGGCGTTCGACTTCCTCTCGCAGCTCACGACCGAGACGAAGCGGCGGATCAGGCTGCGCAAACTCGCGCACGACAGCCACGACCCGGCGCTCAAGCTCGCGGTCGACAGCCAGCCCAACTACGGGCCGTCGTACCGCATGTACGAGGTGATGCTCCGCCGGTGCGCGCAGGAGAAGGACCCGCGCGCGCTCGCGCTGACCGAGGAAATGCGCCTGTTCGGCCTGACGCCGCGGCGCGACCTCGTCGACGTGCTCGACCGGGCGGGCCTGTTCCCCGGCAAGCGCAAGTTTCAGATGCTCGACGGGCTTGAGGAGCTCAAGGTGGAGGAGCTCAAGGAGCAGCCCCAAGTGGCCCGGGCGACGGCCATCCGGCTCGAGAAGCTGCCTCTGTCGTCGGATGGCGTGATCCCGCCGCATGTGCGCGATCCATGAGCCCTTGCGTTCTGTTCTGAACCCTTGAGCGAACAGGCGCTATCTTCTTGCAGAGGTCTCTGTCGCACGTGAGCGTCAAGCGCGTGAAGGCGTCATGGCGATCGACCGTCCTCACTCCTGCTCGGCCCGCTCGCGCTTGCGCTTCGCCTTGACGCGCTCCTGGACGTCCGCCTCCTGGCCCTCGACGGGCTTGACGAACGCCTTTGCGCGCTTCTCGGCCTGGTTCGCGGCCGAATTGGCCGCCTGCTCGTCCTGCTTGGCCCGCTTCTCCTTGGCCTCGCGCTCCTTGGGCTTGAGGAAGTACTCGCCGCTCGCGATCTGCAGGTCGACCTTGGACGGCTGCTGCGCCGGCGGGAACGGCGTGTACGTCTTTGCCTTCTTGGCCTTGGGCGGGCCGGCCCGCGCCGGCGCGTCGCCGTCCGCGCCGCCGTCCTCGAGCGCGCGCTTCTTGGCCGACTTCTCGGCCGACGTCAGGTTGCGCTTCTTGAACTCTGCACGGGGCGGCCCGCAACGAAGCGGCGGAGGGAGGTCAGCAGTTGCCGAGTCGACGAGAGCAGCGGGGAAGAAGGGGGGGGGGGGGGCGCACGCGGCAGGAAGCGGTCCCAGCTCTCGTTCGCCAGCTTCGGGTCCTTTGCGAGCTCGCGCCGGATCATGAGCTCCTGCGGGATGGACAGGCGGCAGCGCGACGGTGTAAGACACGAGGCAGCGCAAACAAGAGCGAGAGATGCAGTAGCGCACGCACCTTGATACGGTATATCGGGTGGATGTTGCGCATGCAGTCGACGACGATCCTGCGCACCTCCTTCAGGCTCTTGAACGGGCCCATCGCCGTGACTGTGTTACCCTGAACCAGTACGTAGCAGCCTGTGAGGAGCTCGATGGCCTTGAGCGTACTCCCACTCGGGCCGACGATGCGCTGCCGGCGCTTGGTGAAGCGCTCCTTGTTGCGGATGAGGTTGCCAATTTTGATGATGTCGCATGCGACGTCGTCCTGGAAGATCTTGGCCGCCTGCTGCAGCGCGACGCCGCGCGCGAGCATCTTGACGAGGTCTCGCGCGTTGAGGATCGCGTAAGGGTCGTACGTCTTCTTGGTCGTCCGCACCGTCATCGAGCCCTCGATCAGGTCGAGCGTGCACGCGATGCCCTGGAGGTACCCCAGACCGACGTCGAGGTCCCAAGGTCAGCAGTCGAGACACATACAACCACACCGAGCCCACCAGGACACACCTGCGAGTCGAGGAATTTGGTGACGTCGCCCCAGCTCTCGCGCAGGTACTGCTCGCGGTACTTTGGAAACAGCACGGCGAACGACGACTCCTCCGTGAACGGGCCGGTCGACTCGGTCGGCAGGAACGGGTCAATCTTCCACTGTTTGTTGCGGCGGCGGCAGTGGCGCATGAAGGGAACAAGGGTCAGCGCTCGAGCTCAGGCGTGAGGCGGGAGGCACGGACACCAGAGGACGCACGCTGCAGGTGGAGGCGGACCAGGGCGCCGGCGAGGTCGGGACGGCAGCGGTCAGCAGCGAGTTCCAGCAGTCAGTCAGTACGAGCAGCGTGCGACGCACTGGTCGATGTCGTCCGTGTCCCAGGCTGGCGACATGCGAGGTCAAGCAAGGCAGAGGCGGAGGGTCAGCCGAGAGGGCTCGGGTGTCTGACAGGGAGGGCGGGGACGGACGCTTGTCCTTCCTGTGCTTGCGGTTCTTGGAGACGGCCGGAGCGGCGTGGTTGCTGGTGCTGTCGTCGTGCTGCTCTGCGTCGGACATGGCTGCGGGGAGGGGGAGGGGACGGACGGCGGGCTGAGCGTTCGGACGCGGGCTGCTGCGAGTGGGATTCGAGAGCGCCGCTGCGAAATCATCGATCGTTTGTTACGTAACAGAAAACCCCCCTTGGAGCCCATGCCGATCGGGGCTCCTCGGCTGCTGGCTGCGCCTCCTGCCTTCGCGCGCTGGCTGTCCTCCTCGACGACGCAGACCGTCACAGCCATCAGAAAGCATGTCGCGGCCCTCCCGCGCAGCCGCCCAGGCCGCCAACGTCGCCCTCGACCTTCCCTCGGACGACGACGACGACCACCACCGCATCGTCGCCGCCGCCTACCCGTCGTCCTCTGCGCGTCCGCCGCCCCGCGCGACCGGCAGCACCGCCGCCGGCAAGGGCAAGGCCCGCGCCTCGACGGGCAGCGGAGGGCGAGCGGCAGGAGCGCCAACAGTCGCTGGCAAGAAGGCCGGCCCGAAAAGGCGCAGGATCGAGGACGCCCTCGGCCTCACCATCGTCTCCGCCCAGGAGTTCCCGCTGTCGGACGACGAAGGCGCAGGGGTCATCGGCAGCGCCAGCGCCAGCGCGAGCGGCAGCCGGTCGACGTCCGTCAAGCCTGTCAACGGCACGCCAACGACAACTGCTCCCGGTGCAACGGGGGCGAACGGGAAGGAGCACCCCCTGCAGGACTTCCTGAAGAACCCAGCTGTCGCACTCGCGAAGGCGGCAAAGGAGCCCCTGTTTGACCTCGACTCGGTCAAGACGACGTCGCCTCGCTACCGTACGTTTTCCCTCGTTCTTTTGTTCCGCGCCGGACCTTGGATCACTGACGTGTATCGCTCGGCCGCCCGCTCTTTCGGTTCACAACATGCAGCGCCGCAGCGCACGCAGCCCCGAACGTTCAACCTGACCGAGGCACCTACCTTCTACCCGACCGCGGCCGAGTTCTCGGACGCGATCTCATACATTCGCAAGATCGGGGATGAGCAAGGGGCGAAGGCGTTCGGGATCTGCAAGATCGTTCCCCCTGAAGGGTGGCAGATGCCGTTCGTCATGGACACGGAGCGCTTTCGCTTCAAGACGCGGCTGATGCGGCTCAACTCGATCGAGGCCAAGTCGCGCGCCAAGGTCAACTTCCTCGAGCAGCTGTGCGTACTCGCGGTCGCTGCTTTGAAGTACGCTGAGCGCTGAAGCTGAAGCAACACGCGCGACGGCAGCTCGATGTTCCACTCGCAGCAGGGCAACCCGCACCTCAAGGTGCCCGTGATCGACAAGCGCGAGGTCGACCTGTGGCTGCTGCGCAAGGAGGTGACGGCTCTCGGGGGCGAGGCCGCGTGCTCGTACGCGCGCGCGTGGACGACCGTCGCCCGCCGGGTCGGGTTCGCGCCCGCGTTCGCCCAGAGCGTGCGCGGCGTGTACGCTCGCATCGTCGCGCCGTACGACGACTATGCGGCGCGTGCGCGCAACACGCTCGCCAAGATGTCGCCGAAGAAGCGCGCTGGCGGCGGCGGCGGCGGGGCGGGGGGTATGAAGCGCAGGCGGAGGTCGAGCTCGCTCAGCACGTTGCCGGCCGAGAGCCCCGTCAAGCCGTCGGGCCCGTCCTCGCGCCCTCAGCAGCCGCCGCCGAATGCTTCCGCCTCGATTTCCTCTGCTGCGCCTGCTGCCGGCCTGCCGCTCGAGAGCCCAGGCAAGGCCCGCCGCAGGCTCGCGGAGGAGACGGCTAAGATGTTCATGGACGGCGACAGCGATCTGACCGACACGGACGAGGAGACGATCAAGATGGTCGCTAATCCCGCCTCTGGACCGAGCAGGAAGCGACCAGGTGCGTTCCTCTGCGGTCACGACCTTCACAGCGAGCCTCTGTTGACGCTGCTGCCCTCATACATTTCGCTAGCTTCGCCCATCTCGGTCTTGAGCGACTCGGACGACGGTGTGGCGGAGGAGGACGTGTGCGAGGTCTGCCACAAGGGCGACCGGCCGACCAAGATGCTTCTGTGCGACGGCTGCGACCTCGGCTTCCACATCTTCTGCCTCGACCCGCCGCTGGACGACATCCCTGAGAACGACACTTGGTATTGTCCCGCGTGCCTCATCGGCAACGGCGCAGAGTTTGGTTTCGACGAGGGTGACGAGCACTCGCTAGCGAGCTTCCAGAAGCGTGACACCGCATTCGCAGAGTACTGGTGGGCGATGCACCCGCCGAAAGCCAAGGCCAAGGCGCGCGCCGTGTTCGCGGGGCCCTCGGGCGTCGTCCAGGACGGCGGCGGGGGCGGGACGGTGAGGGACGGCGCGCCGAACGGCGTCGAGCGCAGCTTCCGGGGCGTCAACGTATCGGAGCACGATGTCGAGACCGAGTTCTGGCGCCTCGTAGACAGCAAGACCGAGACGGTCGAGGTAGAGTACGGCGCTGACATCCACAGTGCGTTCTCATCCTTCTCCGGCCTGCGCAGTTGCCAACTGTGCTGACTTCGTCTTTCGCACCGCTCGCGACAGGCACGATCCATGGCAGCGCGGCGCCGACGCTCGAGACGCACCCGCTCAACCCGTACGCAGCAGACGAGTGGAACCTCAACAGCCTGTCGATCCTGCCCGGGTCGCTGCTGCGATTTGTCAAGACGCAGATCTCGGGCTGCACTGTGCCGTGGATCTACGTCGGGCACTTGTTCTCGGCGTTCTGCTGGCATAACGAAGACCACCACACACATTCGATCAATTACAGTGCGTACCTTGCAGATCCGCCGCCGTTGTCCTGCATGTTGACGACGTGACCTCACGCTTCGCAGTGCACTGGGGTGAAACGAAGACCTGGTGCGTCGTCTTCGCGACTCGCCCTCTGCCCTCTCGCTGCTGACCACACCTGCTCTGTTTCCCGCTGCAGGTACGGCGTGCCCGGGGAGGACGCGGAGAAGTTTGAGGAGGCACTGCGGCGCGAGGCACCCGATCTGTTCGAGCAGGACCCAGCGCTACTCTTCCAGGTGCGCATGCACCCTTGCGTACTTCGCCTTGCTCGTTGAGGCTGACGGCGATGCGGCTGCAGCTCGTGACCCTCATGAACCCCGGTCGCCTCCGTCGCGCTGGCGTGCGGGTGTATGCGCTCGATCAGCGTGCGAACGAGATTGTCATCACGTTCCCCAAGGCCTACCATGCTGGGTTCAATCAGGGCGTGAGTACTACTAGCTGGAGCATCTGCTCCACAGTTCGCTGAACCCAGCGACCGACCTTTGTTTCAGCTCAACTACAACGAGGCCGTCAACTTTGCGACGCGTGATTGGCTGCCCGAGGACTTGGCCTGCGTGCGCAAGTACCAGCAGCACGCTAAGGCGCCCGTCTTCTCGCACGACGAACTCCTCGTCTCGATCGCGCAAAACTCGCCGACGATCGACACGGCACTCTGGCTGAGTGACAGTTTTGGCGAGATGGTTGCGCGCGAGCGCAAGGCGCGACAAGAGATCCGCTCTGGACCGCTGCCGGCGCTGGCAGAGACCTTCCACGGCCAGGACCTGCCCGAGGAGCAGTACCAATGCGCCGAGTGCAAGGTGTACACGTACCTGTCACAGGTCGTCTGCGCCGACTGTGGCGTCGTCCTCTGCCACTCGCACGCGACCGACCCGTGCGTTTGCGACGGCGTGTTGGGCAGCGTGTTCGGCAGCGTGCGCACGCTTCGCGTTCGATGGACCGACGACGAGCTTGAGCACATGCGCGCAAAGCTCGCAGACAACGCCGCGCTGCCGACGCTCTGGCGGGAGAAGTTCAGCAAGGTGCTCCAGTCGGGCACGCCGAGCCTCAAGAGCCTGCGCGCACTCGTCGTCGAGGCCGAGCAGATTGAGAAGATGACGGCGCTGCCGGAGCTCGACTCGCTCCGCGCCTTCGTCGGTGTGTCCTTCCTTCTCCTTTCTCTTCAGTCTTCGCGTGAGCTGACACCCTTGCATGCACACGCAGGCCGGTGTAACGAGATCGTCCAAGAGGCCATCACGCTACTCACGCGCAAGCACAAGAGCCGTAAGGGCCGCGTCTCGGGCGCTGATGGCGAGGATGGCGAGGACCGCACGCTCGACGGCGTCCGCCAAGTGCTGCATCAGGCCGAGAGGCTCGGCTTTGAGGCTGTGGAAGTCGTGCGTCCCTTTGCGACTCATACTTCTGTTCAGGTCTGACGAGGTTTTCTTTTTATCCTGCAGAACCAGCTTCAGGCCGTGCTCACCCAGGCGCTCAAGTTTGTCAAGGATGCCGACGAGCTGCTTGAGAGCCCCGACGCGGAGCAGAAGCCGTCGCAAGTCGAGGCGCTCTTTGCGACGGGCTCGTCCCTCGGCCTGCAGCTGCCACAGTGCTTCGCGCTCGAGAAGATTATCAAGCGCATCCGTTGGCTGAGCGATCTGGACGAGGTGGACGAGAGCGCGCTCGACCTCTCCGACATCGAGGAGTACCTCGACCTCGCTCGTCGCAACGACGTCTCGATCGAGCACCCGTTCGTCAAGGTGCTCGAGGAGCGCAAGGCGCGTGGGCTCGCGTGGAAGGCGGATGCTGAGCGTCTGCTGTCGGTGCGTCTCGTCCCTGTTCTACACTCGTTGTCAACGCATGCTGACAGAAAGACCTGCTTTGGGCAGGGCCGGCCCGTCACGATCGCGGAGCTGGACGCCAACGTCGCAGAGGCGAATGAGACGTCGGTCGACAACGCCCTCCTGCACCGCATCAAACAGCTCCGGCACAAAGCGCTCGACCTCCAAAAGCAGGGCAAGGCACTACTCGAGTCCTTCGCCACGCGCGCGCCTGATGTCCTCGGCGAGATTCAACGGTACCTCAAACGTGTCGAGGGGGCGAAGGCTCTCACCACGGTCGACATCCCCGAGGTCAACTCGCTTCGTGCTGCGACGCAGAGCATCCAGCAGTGGCAACAGCGCCTGGAGGGCGTATTGCACTCGAGCGACATGACCGGGGCCCTCAAACGACTCCTCGCCGGCGTCAAGCAGCGCGCGCAGCCGGCAGATGACGTGCCCTTGCCGCTGTCCGCGCCCGAGGCTGCCATCCCTTCATCTCCAGCCCCCTCAACGCCAGCGTCCTCCACTCTGGCTGTGGACGCGCCGTCACCTGCTGCCTCCGTTCCGCCTCGCTCACTCGCGCCGTTCTCGTGCGTTTGCCGTATGCCGGAGCAGCCGGGTCCGAGCCTGCAATGCACCAAGTGCAATGAGACATACCATGGCGGTTGTCTCGGCATCCCTCTCAAGAGCGTCAAGGCGTTCAAGGTCTGTATATTTAGGTCATTTCGAAACGCTCTATCATTCGCTGACTTGCTTGCGTGCGGCCTTTGCAGCGCTACGTTTGCCCGATCTGCGACCCGAAGAAGCAGGAGGCTTGGTCCGCTGATGGCCGACCGTCCCTCAGCGAGCTCAAGGCATTGTCGGACCCCCAGGAGCTCGGCTTCGACCTGCCGGAGACGGCGCTCCTGAAGGACCTGATCGAGGAGGGCGAGCGCCTGCGCAACCTCGTGCAGCCGACCCCGTCAACCCTCCCGGTGCCGCCGGCTACCGTCCGGCACTTCCTGCGCAAGCTCGAGCAGCTGCCGATCGTGCTTGACGTCGCGCAGCCGCCCGCGCCCGAGTCTGTCAACGTGCGCACGCTTCTGCTGCAGCTGGGCGGCGGCGGCGAAAAGAAGCGCGTGCGCAAGGTCAACCCGCGCTGGGAGATCATCGGCGCGCAGGCGGTCAAGAACCCCAGCGTTGTGCACTGCATCTGCGGCGACCTCCCGCCGGTGGAGAGCAGGACCATCGTCTGCAACAACGCCCGCTGTGCGTCAGCATCCGCTCCCTGTCTGTTATACGTGCACTGATTGACACTTCTCATCTGCCCTTCAGGCCAGCAATGCTTCCACGCCGAATGTGTCTTCGTCCCCACGCCTCAGGTGCCGCTGATTGTGAACCCTGCTGGCGCGCACCTGCCCCCAGTGCCATGCAGCGGGCCGCCGATCGAGCGGCCATTCAAGTGCCCATTCTGCTGCGTTAAGCAGGGCACGTCGTACAAGTACGCCGAGCTGCGGCTGCAGATGGAGGGTGCGTCCTTGTCGCTCTTCGCTCGCGATGAGAAGCACGTTGACTAACGACTTTCACCAATCTTGAACGCAGAGGACGTCGGCACCGCCGCCTACGTCGACTACCGCACAACATTGACCCTCGTCGACTCACTCGCTAAGTACACGCTCCACCCGCCGACGATGATCGCGTGCATCACGCTCGTGGCAAGCCGGTTCATCCCGGGCGTCAAGGGTGACCCGCTTCCGGCCAAGGTGCTGCCTGCGTCTGCATACGCACCTGTGCCCGCACCCGCGCCTGCGCTCGGCGTTGCGGGTCCGTCGAACTACCGTCCGCCGCCGCCGCCGCCGCCGCCACCGCCGCCGCCACCGCCTCAGTCTCGGCAGACGATGCCCCCTCCGCCCTCACACGCTCCGCCGCCACCTGCGCACTTCAGTTACGCATCGGCGTATGCTCTCCCCCCTCATCTGCATACGCCCCACGTCACTCCGCCCGTACCGCTGCAGTACCGATCGCTTCCGCCGCAGTCGCTCGATCCGTCCCTCGCCGATGTGATGGCGCACGCCCCGGTTCCCTCGGGGTCGTTCGACGAGGACTTGCCATCTTCGCACCTTCCCTCAACGTACTAGGCTTCCTACCCGTCGCCCTCATCCTAGCGCGACCTCTCTCCGCGTCGAGCGTTGTACATATCACGTGCCTTCATGACGGTGTATGCCTTTCCTAGCTAGCAATATGCAAGCTGGAGTTTTTCACAGGCGGTCAAGACGTACGTGCGTGTACTACGCATTCATTCCTGCTAAATTGCCGGCCTCAAACCACCTGCTGCTGTCCCCTGCGGGCGAAGCGACCGAGCCACCTCCAAGCGCTGCTCCCCGTTCGCGCCGGCCCTTCCGGACCTACCTCTTCGCCGCCCTTCGCCGCCGCCTCCGAGTGCTCCCTCTCAAGCACGAACTCGACCTTCCTCCAGTCGACCTCCCTCAACGCGCGCTGCTCACGTACTCGGCGGATCGCCCCGCTTTCGCGCCTCGTTTTCAAGGTACGCCTTGCGTCGGGCCTGGAGGCTGCCGCTCCTGATCATGTGGTGCGACCGCATCCAGTCGAGCATCTTGCGCAACGACGGGTGCTTGTCAGGCCAGGGCCGGTCCCATTGCATCTGCTCGTACAGCGTGAGCGAGCGCTTGAGGGCGATGCAACGGGGACGTTCCTGTCACCACTGTTGCACAGCGCAGGCTGAGGCAGGTCAGTGAGAGCTCTCTAGGGACTGACGAGCGCACGGGGTGCAGCAAGCACCAAACGGCAAAAGGGGCGAAAGTCAGAACCCCAGACCATGCTCGAGCCTTGAACGACGCGGATAAACAGATGGTAGTCCAAAGCTACCGGTGCATTATTGCTGACACTAGTATCGCCGAACCCACAAGGGGTCAAAGGACTGAGGAAGGGCACGCACCGCCATATTGAGGAACAGCCCAATCGTAATGAGCTTCCCGCCGAGCGTGCGGTTCGGCAGGCTCCTGCTCGTCGCGCGCTGGTAGGATAGCACGCGCTCCGAGTCGAACGCTCTAGGGAAGGACAGTCTTTTGCCCGAAGGATGGGGCACGCCGGGTGGGAGGGCGTTCGACGTTCGCGAAAAACGCCGATGCCACGCTCGAGTCGCCGTGTCAGCCGTCAGCCAGGTCCACCTCACGTTTTCCGCGAGAGCGTGGACGCAAGGTCATCAAAAGGGCAGCGCCAGCGCCTCTAGACGTGCTGAGTGAGAACAATTAGACAAGAGCGGTCAAAGCAGGCGAATCGAGTGGGCACCGACAGCGATGGCGGAGGCGAGGTGAAACCGTCCTGTCTATGGCGGGGCCAGGGCGAAAGCAAGATGAGAACAACATAAAGCGTGGCTGGGAGGATAAACGAGGCTGAACGCCGGCGCGGCCGACATTCTGCAGAACGCGGAGGGTGTGCATGGAGGGGGGTCGCGGCGTGCGGAAGCAAAGGGCGGAGATGCATGTGGGAGCACAGCTTGTCTCGTTGGCCAATGATGAACGAACAAGGAGCGAGGCAGGAGCCACTGCGGGCTCAGAAGCGGTAGTCCTCCTCGACCTCGACGGCCCACTATGTCGGGCAAGATGTCAGGGTATGTGAGCCTCGAATCCCCCTCCACTTTCGTGCAGACGACGTACCTGGAACTTGTCGATCAGGACCTTCGACAGCAGCTTCTCTACGGGCACGTCGTGCTTCTTAGCCCACGCGACCGTGATGCGAGGATCAATGTAATTGATCTTCGAGCTGTGGCGGGCAAAGAGTGAGGGTGTCAGGACCTAGGAGCCTTCACGCGAGCGCAGGAAGTTGGACGTACGTGCCGAGGGCGACGGCGGATCCCTCGTCTCGGTCGACGACAGTCATCTTGGCGGCGCTGCGCATGGATGAGGGCGCAAGTGTCAGCTGCAGCAGAGACGGAAAGACGCTGGAAATGACGTACGCGATGCGGTCGTCGAGCTTGCGGATGGCGTCCTCGATCTTGGCAACCGTCTGCGAGCCCTTGCTCTCGGCCTTGCCCTTAGCCGTTAGCTTCTTGATGTCCTTCCACTTGGCCTTGATGTCCTTGATCTGCTGCGCCAGGACATCCTCGTCCTCCGGCTCTTCCTTTTCGCTGGCCCTCTTCTCATTGGCCTGCGCGTCCCCAAACACTAGTCAGCCAAAACCTACACAAGGCAAAGCGTCACAAGGCCACGAGCAGCGTACCTTCTCGAACTTCTTCTTGGCCTTCTCAATCTCGACCTGCTCGAGCTCCTCCTCGTGCGACCTGACCCAGTCCTCGTCGAGGTCCGACTCGGGCTCGCTGAAGAGCTTCTTCTTCTTGACGGCGTCGGCGTCGAGATCCTGCGCCTGGTGCCGGAGTTTCATGCGCTGGTACTTGAGCGCGTAAACCTATCACGCGAGCATGGTGGTGATCAGCGTGAGGTAAAGAAGAGCAAGTCGGCGATGGAACGCACCTTGTCGTTGAGCTTCTGCATCGACGCCGAGTGGCCCTTGCTGACGGCCTTCTGGTGGTTGCATAGCACAGCGACCTCCCTGTTGGCGCGGTTGTACGCGAGCAGCTTGTCCGGGATCGATGCGTGCTCGTCCGTGACGGCGTCCAGGCGCTGCTGCATCGTCCACGAGGCGTTATACGTTCGGAAGACCTTGGCTGACAGGCCCGGCATGAGGCTGCTCAAGTGCTTGTTCAGGCCGGTGGTCTTGTGTCCAAGAAGAGAAGGTAGAGTGTCAGCAAAAAGCTGCCAATCCACGCCGCCTTGCGACGCACCTCGAGCCGGTCAAAGATCTGGTCCGTCTCCTCCTTGTCCTTCTTGAAGATCTTAATGTTCTTGAAGACCTGGGGGTCGACCTCGACGACGTTGAGGTAGCGGATTGAGTCCTTTCCGAGGAAGTCAAACCGGAGCTGGTTCGGCGGCTGCAGCTGCAGGTGCTCGAGCCGGAGCGAGCAGCAGCCGACCGTGTCGGCCTCGTCCTCGCCCTTCTCGTTGCCCGCTCGGAGCGCGAGCACATCGATAAAGTACATGGCTGTCGCGCGCTGACGCTTACCCATGTCCTTGTCCTTGAGGTCGCGCGTGTAGTCGGCGCGGATCTGGTCGATGTAGTCCTGCGAACAGCGATGGCCAAGAAGACGGACTCAGTCAAGTGTCTTCTCAGGACGGATCTCAGCCGCAGGCCTCAACGTACCTTGAGTTTGCGCGCCTTCTCAAACTTGGCCATGTCGGACTGGCCCTTGAGCGACGAGTTGGCGGCGAGGAAGACGTACTTGATGTTGCCATTGACGTTCTCGTTCCACGTCGCGAGCCACGTCACCTTTTGGTCGTGCTGGACCTGCAAGCGCGGACGGGAGAGTTCGCCGTCAGTCAAAGGCGACAGCACGTCGCGAGACGAAGAGAAAACAACGCACAGCCTTCCACTTGCCCGGGACGTTGGGCTTGGGCACGACGGCGTCTTTCCCAATGTTGATCGTGATGTCCTCCGGTCGAAGGCGGAATTTGTGCGTGCCTTTCTTCGGGTGCTCGCCGCGGCCGCGGAACAGGCCCGGCGGCTCGACGCGGAAGTTGCCGACCTTCTCTTTGCGGCCGTCAAGGATGCAGTACTGGTAGTCCTTCTCAGCCTCGTCGCGCGCCTTCTTGATCCTAACGACGCCAGAAACAAATACGTCAGCGGGAGAGTGGCTGGTGGGGAAGCGAGCGAACGCACTCCTTCTTGACGGCAGCGCTGAGCGCCTTGGTCTTGTCGCGTTCCTCCTCGAAATACGTGTACATTGGCCTGAAGTCGCACTTGTCAAGGTCGGTGATGCTGATACCGTTTCTCTGTGTCGGCGAAGGCATTCTGTGAGTCTTGAGTCACGCTGCGCAGCAGGAAAGACGACGCACCGGAGGGAACTTCTTGAGCACGATCTTGAAGTCGCGGAAGAAGTTGGCGCGGAAAATCTTGTCCTGTGCGTGGTCGGTCTCAATCATCTTGCCGAAGAAGCCTGCGACCTCCTCCGACTCGGGCGGGAGGTCGACGTCCTTGCCTGCAGACCGGAGCGCACGAGAGAGGGTCAGCGCAGCCCAGCGAACAAGGGCGGACGCAGGGACACACCATCGTACTTCATCTTGACGTTCGCTGGCAGGGGCTCGTATGGGGGCGGGAAGAGGACTCCGTTGTGGCTGAGCGTGCTCCACTTGATCGACTGGTCCTCCCTCTGATGCTCCCACCATTTGTACTTCTCCTCCTCCTCCTCGGCATCGCTGTGCCGAAGATTAACAAGGAGTCAGCGCCGGCAAAAGGACGCAAGACGCAGATCAAAACGCACGTGCCCTCCTCCTTCTTCGCCTTGCCTTTCGCCGCCGCCGCCGCCTTTTCCTTCTCAGCCGCCGTCGGCTTCTTCTCGTCCTGTGCCTCTGCGCTCGTCTCCTTCTCCTTCTTGGCCTTGGGCTTCGCAGCCGCCTTCTTCTTGTCGGCTGCCTTGGCCTTGAGCGGCCTCTCATCCTCGGATGACAGGGCGGACGTAGCGTCCGACTCGTCCTTCGCCTCCTTCTTGACCTTCTTTGACGCTGGCGCCTTCTTCTTGGCCACCGCCTTCTTCTTGGGCTTCTCGGCCGCCTCGTACTCGGACGAGGCGTTGCCGTCGGCGGCGTCGGAGTCGCTGCAAGGGCGAATTGTCAGCGGCTCGGCGCTTGGAGCAAGCAGCGGGGCCGACGCACCTCTCCTCCTTGAGCGACTTGCGCTTGCTGTTGTGGCCCGCGGAGCGCTTCGACTTGAGCGGCTTGTCGTCCTCGCTCGCGTCTGGCTCCATCTTGACGTCCTGCGCGGGCTTCTCCGCCTTGGGCTTGCGCTTCATGTTGGGCAGCTTGGCGAGCGGCTTGTCGGGCGACGACTCGCTCTCCGGCGACGTGCGCGACGGCCCGGCCTTGGGCGACGCTGCGTGGGTCGGCTTCTGCGAAAGCGGGACATCCTCCTCGTCTGATGAGGCCGAGGCAGCGGAAGGCTTGTGGCCGTTATCATTGGCACCGGGCGCGGGCGATGGAACGTCCGGGTTGGAAAGGGAGGCGTCGACCTTGACGGCTGTGGTGAGGACCTGCGGCGAGCGGAGGAGCGAGATGAAGCGTACGCAGCAGGCAAGCAAGCGGGGAGGGGATGCGCAGGTGCACCCAGGGTCAGCTCACGTACTGAAACCACTGTTACGAGCCCGAGAGCTCCAAAAAGGGAGGGGGGGACACACCTGGTGGGCACCAGTAGGACCTTCGGCGGCTGGCTGAGAGCCGGGCGACGCGGCCTTCGCAGCAGCAGCGGCCGGGGCAGACGCCTCCGCCGCGTCCTCCTCGTCTGAACTCTCGATCGCCGTCTTACGCTTAACTATGGGCGGGAGCGTGCCCTTCTTGTGCTTCTTGGCCTGCGGAAGATGCCGGGGAGAGCGGGTCAGCGCTTTGTTCAAGCTGCCGGTCAGGGCGCTGTAGCTCGCGCCGGATGAAACGACGCGTCTGCCCTCCGCCTGCGCCGACCTCCATTGCGCCCTTTCCAACAGCCGCAGCCGGGGGCACAACGCCGACACTCACGGGCTTCTTGGTGCCCTCGTCCTCGTCGCTGGCGTCCTCCTTGGGCCGCTTGAGGCTGTCGGGCTTGACGTCGGCGTCGGCGTCGGCGTCGGCGGCGGGCGAGATGGTAGGCTTGGACGTGGGGTCGGCCGGGAAGTTGGGCGGCTGGTCCGTCTCCATGGGCTCCATGGCGGCGGCGGCAGCGGGGTGTCTTCGAGGGTAAGGAGAGCTGTGTCTGAGTGTGTTTGACAGGGCGCCTGGGAGGAAGGACAGGTGACGGTGGACGGCGGTGAGCCAGGGCGGGTGTGGGACTCAGTCGTTTTTCCGGCGGTCGTCACACCGGCGCGAAGGCACACCCCCAAGACGCATAAGTCCAGGGCGGGGGGGATGCATCTCGCCGGACGATGCCCAAGCGCCGCGGTCCCCTGCAGACGACGACGACGCGCTCAGCCACATCCCCCCTGATGATCAGTGCTCCTCCTGCGCGCTGACCCTAGTGGCTGACCCCTCGCTCAAACGTTTGCCCACCTTCCACCACCATGGCTCACCCTTTCTTTATCCCGCTGGTCGGCCCTCCTTTCATCAACCCTCGCCCCGGCCGGTCCACGCCCGCACGCGTCCCGCACAGGTCTGGCTGCACCTGTCACTCGCTCTTCCAGGCCTATTCGTGATCCTGTCGGCGCAGGAGCGCCTGGCCGACGCTGCAAGATAGCGCTCGCGAGGTGCGAGCAAGCAGCAAACTGCAGCGAACCAGAACCCCACTTGACAAGTGAGCGACGATGGCCAGCTAGCACGCGTGCTGGGCTAAGTATCGTTCTCTCTTGCTTGAGTTGTGAGACCTTCGCTGTGCCTCCTGGCTGGTCCTCTTGCAGGTACTACCCCCCTGTGCGTTTGTCTGCAGGGACCTCAACGGCATACTGTAGGGCTTGCTTGCGTACTGACCGCATCTTTTCTACGCCACAGACGAGAACTACTTTGACAACCGTCTGCACCAGGCCGGCCGCGGAGACGGTTGTGCGTCTTTGTGCATCCCCTGTTCCGAGGCACGTGCTTACGACATCCAGTTCAGAGTTGCAACGCCTGCAGCGGAGCTACATGATGCTCGGCATCCTCAGTTTGATCCTCGCCGTCCTCCTATCAGGCTGGCTCATGCTTCAGAGCTCGCGCTCGTCGTCGCTCCGCGAATTCTTGGGCCAGCTCGAGGCTGCATCATACGGCGCGCGCTCGCAGGCGCCCGATCCAAAGCAGCAGCTGGCGCAGGACGCGGCCGTGTACGTCGGGAAGCGTAAGGCGGTCCTTCTCACGTCATCTGGGACTGGTTCCATCGGCCCGTCGATCCTGCGTGCGCACCGTTACTCGGCCAGTGCCACCAGCAGCCGCTTGTCGACGTCGCACGACGCCCATTACGCGAGGAGGAACGCTTGACGTCCCCGATTCTCACCCCTTCCCCTGACGATCCTCTCACACCTTCACGTACTCTTCATTCACTCACACTGTCCCTTTCTGTCTGCTCCTTACCCTTTCTTCTCCCTTCTCATCATCACAAGAACCCTTCATCAAACGGAACATTGTCTCTTCTCTTCACGGATGTCTGCTTGTCCTTTCTCTCGACACCTTACCCTGAACACTCACTCTCCCCCTGCGTCGTTTCATCATGCAGCGCGCTATATCTTCCCGCACCCTCTTCTAGATGTCTGCGTCTCAGCCGTCTTTCACACGACAACGACGTCACTTCGAGCCGGATCACGGTCGTCGACTGCGCGCCCCTCGACCTGCCCGATCCGGCAACTGACACCTCGCCGCACGAGACCTGCTTCAGCTGGGTCGCACTCGCCTCTCAGCCCCACTCACCGCTCAGCCCGAGCTTCATCAGCGTCCTTGTTGCAGAGGGGTTTCAACCTGCCTCCCTGTCGCTAATGACAGTGACGTCTGTCGGGCATACCAGTGGGCCTAACGCATGAGGCAGCGATGATGGTCTGACTGCGTCGAATTCTTGCGCCGCGCAGGGAGCGGCAGCAAAAGGGGCACGGCGAACAAGGAGGTCGACCAGTCCACAGAGGTGTGCTCAGGTTGAGCCGCAAACTGCCCCCGGTGCGTGGGCAACCGTGGCTTCGCCTCCCTTCCCGAGTCCCCGCGAACAAGGAGGTGCTCATGAAGCTGACGGCGAGGCGTTTCTGCGTTGATTGCGCTGGACGGTGGTTGATTGCTAGCACGTGAGGAAGGCCGAGGTGGGAGGGTATCGCGAGGAGGCTGCACGTCTTTCTCTGCTGCAGCTTCGATGCGGCGCTTATGAATCGATGGTTTTGACCGGCCAGGCGATGCGCTCGACGGCGGCTCTCTGCGCCTCGCGTTTGCGCCATCGCAAGTAGGCAGGCGCGCAAAGGACGTAGGGGTCATGCTGCAAGAACGCAAACGTCCGTCGTTCAGCAGCACATTAGAATGCGCGCCGGGGAAACAGGCTCATGTGTCGGGTAATCGTTCGGCGAGTACACCACCGGCCGCAAGGCAGTCAGCGAAAGAGCAGCCAGACGTTCGCAAACCGGCAACAGTTGAAGCGCTAACTTCCTTGGATAGTTTGGGGGGGTTCACATCGGCCAGCGACTCTAGTGCTACTTGAGATGGGCGAGAGTTTGAGTAACCTATATCGAGAGGGTGATTCGGGTGGGCGAGGGATACGATTAAGAAAGAGATACAACATGCAGAAGGGGCGGGGCGAGCACAGCCGCGGGAAACAACACGAAACGGGAGATGAGAGGGAGGGAAGAGGAGTGTCCAGCAGCCCCTGTAAACTGACCGAGGGAGGATGTAATGAGACCTCAAGAAGGACCCGGGAGTGAGACCGATGCATCAAGGGAGAGAAGGGCGACTAGAGCGAGATGTGCTCGTCGAGGCCCTCGACCCGGACGTGCCCGCGCGGCTTCGACGCACCGCCCATGAGGCGCGACCAGCCGCCGGCGGAGGCGACGAGGTTGGCGAACGAGCCGCGGGGCTTGATCGTCTGCGCTAACGGGGGTGGGGGCATGAGAGTACGCGTGCGCGGGCCGTTGATGGCACGCTGCTGCGACAGCGTCGGCTGAGCCGATGTGACGAGCGGGGGCGGCGGAAGCGAGTCGGTCGACGATGCGGACGAGGTCGACGACGTGCTGCAGGACGAGTCGCGCCGACACAAGACGGGTAGCGAGGACATCGGGTGCGAGGCAGAATACGACGGCGGAAGCTTGAGGTGCGCCGACCGAGGGGCGGCGATCTTGGTGTGGGATAACGACGCCGTGAGCGTGCGCATCGACGACTCGTCGAACGTCGACGAGCGGCTAGCGGAGGGCGAAGGCGACGACGATGCCGACGAGTCGGAGCCAGAACGGTCGAGCGCAGGCGGCGTGGCGAGCGCAGACGGCGTCGGGCGGATGACCTGGCGAGGAGCCGAGGTAACCGAGCGACGGGACGATCCCTCAACAGCCGAAGCGACGAAGGCCGAGCGGCGGGCGCGGCGCTCGCGGTTCGACTGGATGAAGGGGGCGTAGTGGATGAGGAGCTCCTCCTCGGTGATGTTGAGATCGTAGTCGAGCAGGTAGAGAAGCTGCTTCTCCATCAGGTTGACCTCCGCGAGCGAGAAGAGGGCGCCGTATCGCTGCCAGTGCTTGTTCTTTGGCGACGAGTCGTTTAGGTACTTCGCCGCGCAGATGAGGGCAGCAAGGAACACGCGGTGACGAGTGCAGTGCATGCCTGGACGAACAGCGCAAGGAAAGGAGGTCAGGACAAGGAGCCCAAGATTAAACGAGGCGGGACTGCGACGCACCCTTGGCGACCCGCGGAAGCTTCGCCTTCAGGCGCTCGAGGTAGACAAGGGTGACGAGAAGCGTCGAAGGCTGGACGTTCGACTGCTCGACGAGGAGCTGGATGAAGGTCTGGAGCGAGGGCAGGCCGGGCGTGGCGACGTCGATGGAGCTGGGGGAGGACTCGGCCGAGGCGCCATTCGTCGGCGACGGCGGAGGGGTCATGGGTGCGGGCGAGTCGACGACAATGACGCTGATGGCCTTGGCAGCAAGGGCAGCTGTTGGTTGAACAAGGCAGGAGCGAAAAGTCAGACAGCGGCTCGGCAGGGAAAGGCAAGAAGGAAGCAGACGCACAGATCTGCTCGCGAGTGACGCCCTGCTTGAGCAGGTCAAGCAGCTCCGGGTCGTGCATGGCACGAGGGATGAGGGAGGAGGGGTATCCGGCGGTGGCAGAGTAGGACGACATCGCGGGAGGAGGGGGGAGATCCCAAGCTTGAGAAGAGGCGAGCTGGTGAAAGCTGATGTTCAGACGAGGCAAGACTGCTGCTGAAGAGAAGTCCGCGAAGGTGTGACCGGCTCAGGGGTCGGCTTGGGAGCGGGCTTGGGTGGTCGGGCTTGGAGGAAAGGTGCTGTTGAAGGAGTGTCGACCGAGAAGACGAGGGAAGGCGGGGGGCGGGGGGGCGGGGGGGAGGTGTAGCGCTTTAGGTGTCCGAGGAGGGAGGGAGGGATGGAGTAGAGAAGCGGGAAGATGTAAGACGTCCGCCAGGGACTTTAAGGAGGTCTGGGAGGTGGTGGGGGGATGGGCGCTCGCTGCTTCAGGCCTCTGGTCGTCTCTGCTGGTTGAGACCATCCGGCGTCTTCCCCCTTTTGTCTCAGCCGCGCTCGCGCCCCGAACCGTCGACGACGCACGCGAGCCCCCGTCTGACGCTCGCGTGCGAGTTTACGGCCCTCTTCCAACAGCAGCCGCGCGAAATTCGCCCTCAGCGTCAGCGTCGCCTGCCGCTCTCACGCGTCTTTACACAGTCTGACCTTCAGATTCATCGGTGGCGCGTTGACGATGAACTCGCGCCTGCTGCGCGCCTCCCCCCCTGCCTTAATCGATGCGCAGAGCCGCAAGACAAGAATCAGACTCGTCATGGACCATCGCACGATGCGCCCAGAGACTGTCCGACAGGGGATATGTAGTTCTGCATGCAGGTTTGACCAGAACGACGGCAATACCTGCCAGCCACCGCACTTGCAGCAGGCTTGCCTTGCGCAAGGGCAAGTCTCATCGCCAGGCCCTACACTTGTGATACACCTCCCCGCGCCGCTCCTCAGTCCCTGATCAGCAGCGGCAACCTTATCGCCCATCCGTCCTTTGTAATGCGGGAACGCTTCTGAAGTGCATTAGAAGAAGTTCTCCCCGTTCTCACGAAGCTAGATTTAAGGCTGCGAACAAGGGCGTATCAGGCATAAGCTCGCGGGCCGGTGAGACTCCCTGACCCATCTCGACTGACGTGCATCTGCCGTGTCCCTTGCGAGAGCCGGTGTCATTCGCTTGCCAAGCTGCCCGCCGCACTCTAATCTCTCCCCTTGCCTGGCAGGAAGCGTGTCCCGTTCCGGGCGTCCGCACGCAAGGTCTGTTGGGCCTCGACTCTTCATCATCCCCTGGATGCCCGAAAGGAAGTGCTCGGCTTCAGTCCATTCCGCGCAAGACACTCGTCAGATTAACAGCAGTTAGATGCCAGTACGACTTTTTGAGAGAAGGGAGGCGGCGTCCCGAAGCCGAAGATTTGGCGTGCGCCATCGCGATGCCTCCCAGTGAGCGCTCGATCCTCGCGAGAACGTTAGCGGACTGCCCGTCTTGTCAGCGGACTGCCCGTCTTGCCCGCGGGTCAGTCTCATCACGCCAGGCCCAGGCCCTTCGCGCCAGGCAAAAAGGTCGAGCGCTCGCGACGACAGGTAATGAGTTTTGACGCTTCGATGGAAGTGATGAGAGACCGACGACGCCTGGTGCCGCCTCACATCTCCGAGCGACAGAGGAAGCGGAGAGATGAGTCGACTTGGCGCATTTTGGCCTTCGCGCGGGCGCCGTGGCAACTCAGCCAAATGGACCCGAGCTCACCATCGGACCACGGCGGCTCGTCGTCAGCGCTGGCCGGCTCCTCGATCTTGCCATGAGTCGTCAACTCCAAATCAGCGATGCGGCGATGCACAGACAGATCAGTGATGCACAGGGAAGCCGATCGGCGGCACATAATCAGAGTAGAGGCCATGAAGAAGCGGGGAGAGATGACATTGGAAGGATACAAGACGCAAAGGCCGTCATGCCAAGGCGGGTGCCGGGCGCAGAAACGGCGAGCGAAGGATGCAGGCTCAGTCGCGCTCCGAGTTGGAAAGAACGCGCAGGATCTGAAGGAAGAGGTTGATGGCCTGTGAAGGTGGACATGGGCGGTAAGCAGCGGCTCGGGGCAGGGGGCGAAGGCAGGTAGACGCACGTCGAGGTAGAGACGGACTGCAGCAAAGGGTGCAGGTCAGCCAGGTACATAGCAGAGGGGTCAAGATTCAGTACGTACGAGCACCTATGACTGCGACAAGGACGGAAGTGTGAATCAGCTCAAGGCACACTGCGGACGTTCACAGGTACGCACTGTACTCGTCGGGGGAAAGCTTCTTCATGATCTGCTGCGTGTCGAACAGGATGTAGCCTTCAACAGGAAACAATGAGCTCAGTCTTCAGGGGGTGGATGAAATGGCGATAGAGACGCACCAGAGAAGATGAGGCAACCGCCGATGGAGAGGAAGAGATCCATGCCCTGGCTGAAGGGGAAGAAGACCTGGACCATGGACGTCGTAAACAGAATCATGAGGCCGCCAAAGAGATACGGTGCGAGGCCGTCGAAGTCGTACTTGGTCTGGAAAGCGAACAACGTGAGGCCGACGAAGACTCCAAGGGTGATGAGGAGCGCTACAACGCCAAAGGAGCAGTTGTCAGCGCAGCTCTGACAGACGGCCGACCTCCTGCAAAGCTCACCCTGGATGACGATGCGGCTCTCGTAGAAGCTGACGATCGTGCCCACGGTCAACGACTCGAACAGGGTGAAGACACCGAGGATGATGAGGTTGAGCGGGTACCTGCGCATGCGGGCCAGAGGGACGTCAGCGCTCAAGCACACGACCACACCGTCTTCCTACAGCTCGGGGACGCACGAGTTGGCCTTCCACATGAGCGTGAACAGCGATGCGAAAGAGCCAACCATCGGCAGCCAGAAGAACCAGCTGTTCTGGCGGGTCCACTCCGTGATGGCCGACTGCGTCATGACGACCGAGCAGCCGACGGTGAAGAGGAGCTGGACCATGAGGATCGAGTAGACCTTGCGGATGAAGGCGAGTCGGATCTCGGGCGCGCTCGAGCTGACCGTCGTACCGTACTGCAGCGACGAGAGGGGAAGAGGGGTGCAGCCGCAGCAAGTCAGCAGCGGGTCCTGTACGTGGGAAGGCCGCAAGCGAGCCTCACTTTCATGTCGTCCTCCTCGTCCTCGGCGGTCATGCCGGGTATGCCTTGCAGCGCAGCACGCTGAGCGCCAAGCAGCGGGGCCGAGCTCGAGCCGGCGTCAGTCGAGGCGTCCTCGGTGGCCTGGTAGCCCTTGGGTGCCTTGCTGGTGGCGGGGGCGGCAGCGTCGTCGGTGTAGGCGGGCGGAGCGCTGCAAGCAAGCACAGGACGCTGTCAGTGCACCGATACAAGGGATGTGGACAGCACAGCGGACGCACTAGGGCATGTTGCAAGGGTAATCAGAGAGTCGGGGGGTCGGTGTACGGAGGGAAGGAGCGAAGGCGCTCGCCCACGAACCGATGGATGATGCTGCGGACACTCGAACGTTCCGCCCGACCAGTTCCATCCCCTCTTCAGCAGCCAGCGATGGTGGCCGCCGCCGCCAGGACCCTCGTGCGCGAGCAGGACGGTGCCCGGACGTATATCCTCGCCGCCTTCTGGACCGTCATCCTTTTCTCGCTGCCCGTCTGGTGGTTCTCGACATCCATCGAGCGGCTGCCGCTTCCCCGGCTCGAGCCCGACGTCCTTGCCCAGCTCGAGGTCGGTGTACTCCCTCCCTGCAGCTCAAGAGACGCTCAGTACTGACGACTAGATTTGTTGCTTCCTGTCCTCACTCACTTTACAGTCGCTGCAGTTCCAGCGCGAGATCTACGTCGATCTTGCCTCCTCCGCGGACGACGCGCGCCTGTCGAGCCTGCAACAGGAGGTTCAGGCCGAGCTCGACAAGCTCACGGCGCCCGTGCCGGTCGCTGGCGACATCTATACGCTCCGTGCCGACTCTAGTGATCCGTCGTCTAAGGGTGCGTCGTCCTCAGCCGAGCGTACAGCGTCCCCTGTGCTGATCCTGCCTTTCCCGGACGCGTGCGCAGGCCGCAAGTTCACCGTCTCCTCGCCGGACGCCGAGCTCTTCTCATTCGACTACACGCCCGAGCTCTCAGCTGCCCAGATCGCACACTTTGTCCTTGGCATGCTCCCCTCCTCCTCGACGGACCCGCGACACCCGCCTCCGACAGCGGCCGACTCGCGCGTCGTTCCTTACGCGCCGCACGTCCACCTGCGCTTCACCCTGCTCCTCGAGGACGTCTCCGACCCCGCCGGCTCCGACACGGACCCTACAGGGTGGGAAGTCTCGCGCGCGCTCGCGCACGTCTTCGAGCCAGCGGCAGCGGCGCTCGAGGGCGTGCACACCGTGTCGTACTCCTCGCAGGTGCAGTACCACTCGCCGCTGGCCGTCGAGCCGTTCCCGCGCCCTTCGGGCTGCGACGGGTGGCTCGTAGGCGCCGATGACGTGAAGGCGTTCGTTAACTCTGAGCAGTGGAGCGTCGGCGCACAAGGCAGCAGGGCAGGGTCGGACGCAAATGACGAGGAGGACGAGGGGAGCGACGACGGAAGTGCGGAGCTCAACTTCATGCTCTTTGTCCCCCGCGCGTCGCGTCGGCCGCTGGGGTTCGAGATCGCAAACTCAGGTAGGGCTCTCCTATCGCTTGACGCTCATGCGGATTTGGGTCTGACGTTGCGCGGGCGGCGCTCGCCACAGGAGACGTGTCGCACTCGTTCCTCATCCCCCAGGCCGGCTCGCTCGTCGTCTACAACCCGCCCCGGTCCTCACCTGCGCCGCCGCCGGGGACCGCCGTCATCGGTGCGCCGACGCTCGTCCCGCTGTTCCAGCAGCACCTAGCGCACCTGCGCGTGCTGCTCGGCCTGCCCCCTTCGCCCGTCGCCTCACGCTTCGCCGCGCCGTCCGACGTCGCGCTGCTCGCGCGCCGGCGGGCCCGGGAGAGCCTGCGCGACGCGGCGCACACGCTGCAGGCGCTCGGCCGCCTGCTCGCCCACAACCCGCAGCTGCGCGTCGGCGCGCGCGTGCAGCGGGCCGTCCGGCGCGCGACCGGCCTCCTGCGCGCGCTCGCCCCCACCCCCGCCCCCGCCCCCGCGGCCGGGCTCCAAGCGCAGGGGGTGCTCTCCCGCGCGCGGGCGGCCAACGCCAGGGCGAGCACGGCGTTCTTCGACCCGTCGCTGATGGGCGTGCTCTACTTCCCGGCCGAGCACAAGTACGCCGTGTACGCACCGCTGTTCGCGCCGGCCGGCGTGCCACTCGTCGTTGCGGCGCTCAAGGAGGCCCGGCGCAGGCGCAAGGCCAGGCGGGCGGCGGCCACGGCGGCGGCGGCGGCGACGGCAGCGGGAGGCGCGGCGGCAAAGCCCACACAGTCGAGCGCAGCAGACGAGACGGCGGACCCGGCGTCGTAGTTCTCGATGAATGTACACCACCACAGCCCTCCCTCTCACTGCCCTCTGAGCTCGCAAGAAGACAAGCGGACACTCCTGTGTGGAACGAGTGGCATCCACCGGCGGCGCATCGAGGCGGCGCGGGCGCGGGCGCTCTCAGTGCCCACTGCTGTGCGGCACCGGCGGGCCCAGCGAGCTGAACATCGCGTCGAGCAGCTGCGTCCCGCGCGGGAGCGCCGGCGCGCCGGCGCCGTCGGTGGGGAAGGACGTGCTCCTCCCGAACGGGCGAGCGGGCGAGTGCAGCGGCGAGTTGGCCGGCTGCTGCTGCTGCTGGGTTGGAGGGCGAGGGAAGGCCTGGGGTGCGGCGCTGAGCGGATGGGGGAGGCCGGGGAAGGGCGGGCCGACGTCGTTCGGCAGCAGCCCGCTGGCCGCGGACGGCAGCAAGGGGGCCGCGGACGGCAGCAAGGGGGCCGCGACGCCGGCGTGCTGCGCCAGCGGGGAGGACGGGAACGGCTGGTGCGCCTGCTGCTGCTGAATGGGGTGATACGGGTACGGCGCAGGCACCGCCGCGGCTTGGTAGGGGCTCGATGGCTGTGAGCTCGGCCTCTGCTGCTGCTGCTGATAGGGCTGCGACGGGCCGACGTGCGGGAGCACGTGCACCGGCGGCTGGTGCGCGCCCGATTGCTGGTGGTGCAGCTGGTGCGGCGGGTAGGGGAAGAACGGCTGAGCCGGCTGGGAAGGCAGGACGTGCCGGGGCTGGTCGGGCGGCGGCGCGCCGGGCAGCGGATGCGGCCGGCTCGGGCCCGGCCGGTAGGGCGCAGGCGAGCCTGCAGACGGCGGGTGGTGGTGGTGGGGGTGGTGGGGGTGGGGGTGCGCGGTCTGGCGCGCGGGCGACTGAGGGGCGGCCGGGGACGAGGAAGGCGTGGCCTTGGCCAGCGCGGGGGACGAGAGACGGTTGAGGATCTCCGAGAAGGAGAGCGAGCCGTTCGGCGCGGGTTGAGCGGATGGTACAGGGGCGTGCGTCGTCGCTGTTGTCGTCGTCGTCGTTGCTGAAGCAGAGGAAGAAGCGACAGCGGCCAGAGGGCCCGAGCTCGAGGCAAGAGAAGCAGAAGCAGACGGTGCTGGGGCGGTGGTACAAGGAGAGTCAGGAGGCGATGGGCCGGCCGGGAGGCCGGCGGACGAGTTGGCGAGGGACGAGAGGAGCGATGCAAGCGGATCGGACGCGGCCGGCGTGGCGAGCGGCGGCGGGGCCGTCGGTTTGAGGGCGTCCCGAATCCTGCGCAGCGAGAGCGAGCGTGCGAGGGAGATGTCGGCAGGGCCAAGGAGACGACGTGTGAGAGGAGAGGTGGCGGAGGACGCACTCGGTCAAGCGGTCAAGCAGCTTCTGGCCCTCCTCGCCGTTCGACATCCAGAGGCCAGACACGACGTTCGCTGCGCAACCGGCATCCGTCGGGCAGCAGCATCAGCGCTTCAATCCCCAGCGCGACTACCACGCCTCGGCGGAGGGGAACACACAGTCGTCGGGCCCGGCGTCCTCGAACATGAGGACCTTGCCTTGCAGGTCGAGCTCGGTCGAGCTCAGGATCGGATGGCTGAAGTTCTCGGGCGAGGACCGGTTGAGGAGGAAGATGCCCTTGGTCGGTTCTTGCGAGCTGCGCGTGCACGGAGGGGCAGGAGGGAAACAGGAGGACGGACAGCTGCCGTCAGTCAGCACCGGCGGCAGGGAGACGAGCACCCCTAAACGAGGGACGGACCGCTCGTAGATGAAGAGGGTGCCCTCCTTGCCCGTCTTGTGCCAGCGGTCGCCGGCATAGTTGTACAGGACGGCGTAGGAGGTCGCGTCGAGGATGGCGGTGATGGTCGGGTCGTGGCGCTGGAGGACACGCAGGTTGAGCGGATGGTGCATGGCGGGCGGGCGGGCAGGCGGGGGGAGGGGGAGAGGGGGGGGCGAAGGGCGCGCTTCATCTGACGTCGATCGCAGCCCTTTGTTTACGACGTCGATCGCACCTTAGTGACACCGTCGATCGTATTTTCATCACTAGGTTACACTTTCGATCGCATCCAGTCGCACGGTCGATCGCATCCAGGCGCACGGTTCGGGCGTTCAAGTCTACTAACCTCCGACGCCGACGCCGACTCTCTCTCTCTCGCGCGCGCCATGTCCCGCAGGCTGGACCTCAGCCGCTTCGGCGGCGGCGATGACGACGACGACGCCGACAACGACGCCTTCCCCCTGGCCAACCCCGTCCGCCCCCGCCATCGCCGCGTGTCCCCCCCAGTGTCCCTGAGCGCTCACCCTCTGCTCCCCTCCCTCCCTGGGACCGCCTCCTCCGCAGAAGCTCGCCCTCGGCAAGGAGAAGCAGCACACCTTCTCGCACGGCATCCAGCGCAAGACCAAGCGCGACCTCGAGCGCGAGCACGCCAAGCGCAAGCAGGAGGAGGAGGAGCGGTCCGTCCTGACTTGCGCCAACACCCTCCACTCACACGGTCCAACTGCTGACATCGCCGGCGAGGGGGGCGGTCAGGGACGCCGCTCGTGTGTTTGCCGAGTTCGCCGCCGACTTCGACGGCGCAGGGCCGTCGGCGTCGAGCAGCCGGCCGGGAGGCGGGTTCGTGCGCGCAGGCGGCGGTCGGTCCATCTTGCTCGCCCATTTCTCCTGCCCTGGTAGGCGCACTGACAGCGGCGCTCGCTTCCCACAGGCTCTTACGACGCCTACGTCCCGTCGAAGCCACCGCCGGACCGCGGGCCCCGACAGGTGTGCCCACCTTGTACCACACGTTCGCGCAGCCGCATACTGATCCTAGTCGGACGGCCTTCCCAGTTCCGCGATGCCTCGCCCCCGCCGGCGTCGTCCGCGCCCAAGCCCAAGGGCAAGCGCGCGATGGACAGCTTCCTCGAGGAGATGAAGAAGTGCGTCCCCTCGTTTACGTGCGCGCGGCCCCACTGCGCGCGAGCCTGATGCCAGCGCGCGTGCGGGCCCCTCGCAGAGACCAGGCTGCGCGCGAGGAGCGCTTCAGGCGGAGCGGCGGCGTCGGTGAGCGAAGCTGGCACGCTGGTCGGTTGTGCTTTGCGGGCTGAAACGTGTCCACCTGGTTCGCAGGGGGCTCGGTCTCGGTGCACGCCGCGTGGGAGCGCGAACGCGGCTCGCACGACATGGGCGACACGCTCGTGCGTTCTCGAACAGACCTTTGATAGGCGGTCTGATACCGCCGCTGACGCCCTGGCCACCACGCAGACGACCAACCTGTACGTCGGCAACCTGCCCGAGGCCGCGCGCGAGCCTGCGCTCGGCATGCTGTTCGCCAAGATCGGGCCCGTCGGGTCCGTCAAGATCTTCTATCCGCGCTTCGACGAGCCCCCGCCCGGGGCGGACGTGCAGGCGCTGCAGAGCAGGAGGGTCGGCATGAAGCACGGCATGACGGGCTTCGTGGCGTTCATGAGCAGGCACGACGCCGAGCGCGCCGTCAAGGAGTATGACGGGCTCGATTGGGGAGGGAGCGTGCTCAAGGTATCGTGGAGCAAGGCGGTCAAGTTGCCGAGGGTCCCGGTGTACGGTGCGTCCCTCCTCCCGCTCTGCGTCTCGTGCAGGACCTTCGCTGAGATCGCTTCCATTCGACCCGCGCTCCACGCGCGCTCCAGCCCTTCCGTCGCACTCCGGCAGCTCGAAGCGCCCGCGCTCGCGCTCACGCTCGCGCTCGCCGCCGCCGGCACACAAGCGCAATCGGTCGGCATCCCCTCCTCCGCGGCATCACCCGTCCGCCAGCAGCGGCCGTTCCTCGCCGCCACCAGTGCGGGCTGGCGGGCAGCCGATGCCGGACTTCGGCCTGCCGCTTGAGACGGAGCGGTTCATCCGGACTGTGGCGGAGCGTGTGAGGACGGTTGGCGGGGCGTTCGAGGAGAGTCTGCGCCAGCGCGAGGGGACCGAGGGCAAGTGGAGGTTCCTCGACCCGGCCGCGGACGTGCGTCGCTCCGCTTTCTCTCACCCCGCTGTCGGCGCTTCTGCTGATCGTGCTGTGTGCGCCGGGCAGCTTCCCGAGTGTCACTTCTACCGCCTCCTCGTCGATCCTTCCTACCGCCTGCCCTCCCCTCCCCCGCGGCCCTTCACAGACGACGGCTACTGCTCAACCTACTCGACCGACCCGTCCGAGGCGTCCGAGGACGAGCGCGTGCCCAAGGGCAAGCTCGGCCGGCTCGCGCGCAGGCGGTTCGCGAGCTGCCTGAGGGGCATGCGTGGGGACAGGGGCAGCATCGCGAGGGTCATGGCCATGGCGCTCAAGCACGCCGATGCGGCGGACGAGGTACGTCCATCTGAACGCGCCCCCTGTCTCCCCCTCGCCTTCCTCTGAAACCCCCACCCCCCTCCCCCCTCCCCGTTTGTGCTTAGCTGCACACGTTGGGACTGACCCTGTTCCCCCGCCCTCTCGTCGCTCGCTCACTCGCAGATCGCAGACACGATTGTCCAGAGCCTGCTGATCTTCGAAACGCCGATCCCGGTTAAGCTCGCGCGGCTGCACCTCATCTCGGATATCCTGTCCAACTCTGCCTGCCCTCTGCCGAACGCCGTTTGTCCCCCTTCCTCCGTCCCCGAGCTTGCGCATGCCTCTGACGCCCGAGCGCGATGTGCGGTTCCGGCGCAGTGGAAGTACAGGAACGTGTTCGAGGCCCGCCTCGCCCCCGCGTTCGACCACTTTGGCGACCTGTACACGAGCTTCAAGGCCCAGGCCGGCCGGCTGACGGCCGAGACGTTCCGCGGGCAGGTCGCGGCCGTGCTCGACGTGCTCGACATCTGGTGCGTGCCGCCTCCTTCCGCCCCCATCCTTCCCCCCCCCCCCCCACCCCCCCACCCCCCTTTCCCTCCAACCCGCCCTGGGGGCTTCCGCCTGCTCGGCTAGGAGCATCCTGGATCAAAAGGCTGATGGCGCTCGCGCGGTATCCGACAGGATTGTCTTCCCCCCGGCGTACATCCAAGAGCTGCGCCTCCGGCTCGCCGGGCACAAGCCCAAGCCGTCCGCCTTGCCCGACCAGCCCTTGACCGCGCCGTCCGCGTCCTCCTCCCCCTCCCCGGCCGCCGTCCCTTCTGCGCCCGCCGGCGCGACGGACCCGCCCGCCGCAGCAGGCGCGCAGCGAGCGCCGGCGCCGTCCAGGTTCAAGAAGTCGGCGTTCGCACCCGCCTCCGCGGACGCGCCGGCGGCGCGCGAGGCGGCGCTGGGCGGGCTGGGTGCGGGCGGCGGAAAGGAGGAGGAGGAGGAGGAGGAGGAGGAGGACCTCGATGGTGCGCCGATGGAGGAGGACCTCGATGGTGCGCCGTTGGAGGAGGAGGACCTGGACGGCGCGCCGCTCGACGAGGAGGACGTCGACGGCGCGCCGCTGGCGGTCGACGTCGACTTGGACGGTGAGGCTCTGTGATGCGCTTGCACTGGCTTGCAGGTGGCAGGGAAATGTGCGGAAGGAGGGTGGGGGGGCAAGGGAGGGAACATGTATCCAAAAACTGAGTGGCAAGGGCAAGGGGTGCAGGGCAGGGAGACGACAAGGGCGACCGTGCAGGTCGACAGGGGCTTTTTAGAGGAGGAGCGCAGCGGCGCCAACCACCGACGCGCCGGCGGCCGCGAGAGACATGGCGCGGACGGCGCCGGCACCCGACGTCTTGTTCGCCGTCGTGGTCGAGTTGACGGGCGTCGAGGACGACGACGTGCTGCTGCTGCCGCTGCCGCTGATCAGGTTGGGAATCTTCTGCATGCGGGTCGAGCGAAGGCAAGGTCAGCAGAGGAAGACGTGGACACAAGTGCGAGAGGAGGACCAGAGGTGACGCACAGGGTCGACCATCGTCGGGTTGTTGCCCGTCATGTTGACCGGCGCCGGCAGGTTGGCAAACGTCATGTTGCGGTTGATCCCGGAGGACGCGAAGAAGGTCGCGCCGCCTCCGGCGCCGGGCGTGTCGACCGGGGCGGGGATGGGCTGCCACTGCTCCGAGTTGAGGGCCTGTTCGCAGATGAAAGGACAAGGGGTTATCCGAGCGTCAGTTCAAGCGGAGCGCCTGTGTCGACTTCGCGGCGAAACTCACGCCGGGGAAGATGCCGGTCAAGTTCGTGAACGGGATGCCATCCTGGTTGGTGAGCGAGAGGTCGTTGTTGGTGACGTTGAAGGCGTCGGCAAACACGGCGAAGACGTTGTTCATCGTGCGGCTGCGCAGCGTCAAATTAGCCCTCTGGGTCTGATCTACACCCGATGGGCCAACAGACGCACTTGACATCGCCGCGTCCGAGGTTGCCGAGCTGCCAGTTGTGCTCGACCGAAGAGAGCGTGCTGTAGTGCGTGAGGTACTCGTCGCTCGTCTTGCCAACGTACTGCTCCGGGAGGGCGCCGCCGAGTAGGACGCTGAGGATGTTGTTTTGCTCGCCGTAGTTCTCGTTCTCGTCGAACGTCAGGAGGATGAGCGTGCGGTTGTCTGCCAGAGGTGTCATCCGTCAGCGGTGGTTGATGCTGCCGATCCTGGAGAAAACGTACCGTTGAAGGCAGGGTTGTCAAGCAGGGGAGGAAGCCACCAGTTGACGTACTCCCCAAGGTAATCTGAGTGGACATCATCGGAGGGGAGAGCGGGTGAGCAAGAGCGTTTGGGACAAATTGAGTGCTGAGAGTCTAACCGATCGTCGTGTCGTGACCATCGTTGACCATGTTGGGCGTGAAAAAGGCCTGCAAGGGGTACGGAAGAGGAAGGGGGAAAGGAGGGGAAAGGGGTAAAGGAAAGGGAGGGGGGGGGGGGGTGTTGTTAGCTTGCCGACGGCGCATCAGAACGGGACGACAGGCGGCGACTCACCCACTGCGGGATGGCCTTGTTCTTGAGGTCGACGGCAAAGTCGTTGTAGTTGCGGATCCGCTTGGCTCGATCCGTGACATTGGCGACCGAGTTATAGATCTGAAGGGGGTTGTGCTTCCTACAGGCCCAGCGCTCGGTCAGCGAAAGCTGCTAGGGGGCCAAGCGCGTCCTCTCGTACCTCTTGTAGTAGGTGTAGGGCCCGGCGGACGCGTTGAAATAGTTGGGCTGGTCGTAGTCTTCCTGGAAGGAGTCCGTGGGCATGTTCTGGAGCGTCAAAGGGAGTCAGCGGTGATCAGCTGGAGATGGAGCCAAAAGGCTCACCTCCTGGTAAGTAGCCCACGAGATGTTCTTGGCCTCGAGCAGGTCGACGATGGTCGATGCGTTAGAGGGGATGTCTGCAAGAGCACTTCATCAGCGTGCAAGTGCGGCAAACAAGGCAGCAGCGGTACGGACAGTAGAAGTCATCGTCTCCCAGGCCGAAGAAGTCACCGCCGACGGCAGCGAGGTAGCTGAGGGGGATCAGAGGTTAGCTTCAGGCGCATTATGCAACAGGACGGGGCAGTTGCATACTTGGGCTCCGAAGGGTGGGTGACAGCGTTGTACTGCCTGAGCGTCAGTCCGCGCTTAGCGATCTTCTGGAAGTTTGCGTTCGTCGCCGCGACTGAGTAGTCGGTGTTCTCGAGCCAGACTGGACCAGGAGCGCCGCGAGTCAGCATCGGTTGAAAGCGAGACAGCGATATTGAAAACCCCGACGCACTTTGAATGAATCGGTCAAAGGCGAGCCCGGGCACGACCGGCGAGATCGGCAGCGAACCGTTGCTGGCGCCCGTGTAGTTGGACGAGGTGCTCGAAGGCGAGTCGGCCGGCGGGGAGAAGGTCTGGGCGAGCTTTGCGCTGCAAGAAGTCAAGTCGTCAGAAGCGTCAGCGCAGTCGAGCAAGCGCCGTGGCACAACGAGCAAGTCGCCCTTACCCGTGGACCTGCTGCGCAGCAAGAGAAGAGACGGCAAGGAGGGCGGCGGCGGCGGACAGCATGATGTCAAACAAGGGCGTTGCTCTGCGTTGGCGGTGAGGCAGAAAGGTCAGTCCTGCGCCCTGTCTTGCCCTCCCCTTATGAGGGACCATGGCCATGCATCGCTCGACAGTGCACAGTGCGCACATGGGCAACCAATGACAACGGGCGCAATCATTACCGGACGCTGCGACTTCTAAATTAGGAGGCGCATACCGTTTTGGCAGACGTTGAAGCTGGCCGGCGTGCGAGGCCCGGTCGGTGAGGTTAGCAGAACGTGGGTGGTGAGCCAAAGTCAAGGGTGCGGCCAGCTGCGACCCTGGACGGGCTAGCACAAGCTGTGCTTGCAAGGCCCTCGGCGGGCACAGGAGGTAGAGAGACGGGTTGAAGGGGTCGGGCGGTTTCTAGGGGGAGAAGACCATCCGCGACGGCCGATGATCAAGGCGCGCTGGCTGTACAGCTGCGCGCCGGAGCAGGTGCGTGAGCTCCGTGCGCCTCCTTTTTCCCTCGACGGCGCACGCCGACCGCGCAGCTGGTCGGCCAGCAACGGTCTTCGCAGCTCGCCCACCACGCACGTCGGTCGTCCGCACCCATCGCTGACACGAAGTGACCTCCGGGCAGACAGGCCTCGCTGACCTTGGTCACCCAGCCGACGCGACAGGCCGCAGCTGCAGCTCGTTCTTCCTTTTCCTCCCCCCCCCCCCCCTTCCCTCGTTCCAGGGCTCCCGCAGTGCCAGCATGCCGTCCAAGTCGCGCCGCAACCGCTTCCTCCTGCTCGGCACGGCCGCTGTCGTCGTCCTCGCGCTCGCGCTCGGCCTGGGTCTCGGTCTTGGCCTGAAGCACCACGGCGACCACGAGGGCAAGTCCTCGACTGACGCCTCGACGTCGTCCGCATCCTCCTCGACCGCCGTCAACACCTCGATCTGGGGTGACTACTCGTCAAAGTTCCTCGACCGCTCGCAGCTCGTTCAGCCGAGCAGCTTCTCGCTTGCCGAACGCTGGGACGCGTCCGCGCCTCCGCAGACGCGCGAGTTCAACTGGACGGTCGAGGAGGTCTGGGGCAACCCGGGCGCGATCTGGAAGCAGATGGTCGTCGTCAATGGTGTGTCCAGTTGCCGTTGCCCCTGTTCATCTCCAGGATCTGACCTGCTCGTACGCTCAGGCCAGATGCCCGGCCCGACCATCCACGCCAATATCGGTGACCGGCTCGTCGTGCACGTCAAGAACAACCTCTCGCAGAACTCGACATCAATCCATTGGCATGGTCTCTGGCACAAGAAGGCCAACTTTTACGATGGCACTCAGTCCATTACGCAGTGCGGCATCCCGCCGGGCGAGACCTTCACCTACGACTTCGTCCTCGACCAGGACGCCATGAGCACCTGGTGGCACTCACACAGCGCCACGCAATACGCTGATGGTCTGTTCGGCGGCCTCATCCTCCACTCGCCCAACGAGACGGCCGCGGTCAAGAATGCATATGACGGCGAGGAGCTCTTCCTGCTCGGCGACATCTATAACACATTCTCCCCCGAGCTCTTCTGGCGGGTGAGTTACTCCCTCAACTTGCTGCAGCAGCACAGCGCCTGATCCCGTGTTCCCGCCGCTGTAGTATATGCTGCCTGGTACCGGCATGGACGGTCAACCAGGCGACGAGCCGGTTCCTGACGCAGGGTATGTCCCTTTGCTTTCGCCCCCTTCTCTGCCTCTGTCCACTCCTGCCCCCCCCCCCCCCTCCCTCTTCTTCTTCCTCCTCCTCCTCTTCCCCCTCCTACTCCTTCTCGATGCGCCTGCTCACACCCTTTGCTCGCCTCTAAAGTCACATCAACGGCATCTCGCAGGGCCGCTGCGCCTACTACCCGGCGACGAACACCGTCATCCCCGAGCGCCGGCGCGGCCTTGCCGAGGCCCTCGAGAAGCGCAACCCCGGCGACGGCGACTTTGAAATCTACCCTGCCAACTTGACGTGCGCAGATGTCAACGCGACGACGACGTACTTCAACTCGACGTTCGAGGGTGGCAAGACCTACCGCCTGCGCCTTGCGAACATTGGTGCGTGCTCTTGCTTGCTGGAGGAGGACTGAGCGGACGCTGACTGCTGCTGTCTGTCGGGTTTCGCTCAAAGGCACCTTTGCCAATATTCAGTTCAGCATCGACAACCACACGCTCACGGTCATCGAGGTCGAGGGGACATCGGTCGAGCCGGTGAAGGTGCAGAGCCTCACCCTTGGCGTCGCGCAGCGGTACAGCGTCCTCGTCACGCTCGACCAACAGCCTGGGCCGTACTGGATTCGCTCGGAGCTGCAGACCGACATGTTCACTTGTGCGTTGAGGTCGCCTCGCAGCGCAATTTGAGCTCGGCTGACCGCCTGCCTTTTGCCTCAGACGACAACCCAGGCGTGGAGACGTTAACCCTCGGCGTCCTGCGCTATAACGGCACCGACGTCGACGCCCTGCCGACAAACACCGATGCGCCACCTATTCCTGGAGTCAAGGCCGCGCTCGACATCAGCAACGTCGGCGGCGATCTCGTGCCCGCGGACGTCCAGACGCCGCCGGATGCGACCCTGTGCGTCCAACCTGCGCGCGCGGTTCTGTCCGATCCTCACACTGATGCCTGATCTGACTTGCGGCCCATCGCAGGACGAGCGTCGTTTCTTTCTCGTTCCAGTACATCGACGATGGGCAGTACCTCGCCTTCTTCAACGACACAAGCTACACGCCCCTCCCGAGCGGGCACAACACCCTGCTCGAAGTCGTCGACTCCGCGCTCGCAGGCAAGACTTACGCAGACGCCTCGCAGCTCATCGTCAACGCGACGGGCTCACCCGTTGTCGACCTGATTGTCCAGTCACTCGACGACGGCCAGCATCCATTTCACCTCCACGGCCACAGTTTCTCAATCGTGGGCGAGGGCAAGGGCTCCTTCGTGCCCGGCGTTTCGACGTTCAACACCACCAACCCCCTCCGACGCGACGTTCTGCTGGTCGAGCCCTACAGCTGGGTCGCCCTCCGCTTCGTGGCCGATCACGCCGGACTGTGGGCCTTCCACTGCCATTTATCGCTCTCGCATCAGAAGGCGGGCCTCCTGATGCAGGTTGCGAGCCTCCCTTCGCTCGCCGCCGTACAGGCCCTGCACGACGCTATCCCGCAGGCACTCAGGGACCAGTGTGCGTCGTACAACTCGACTCTCATCGACACGTCAACCCTGGAAGAGGTCAACCCCTTGGCCGCACGCCGTCTGCCGCGCGCGCCTGCTTTGCTCGGCGTTCAATGAATCAGCTGGGGACTCGTGTCAGGCTCTTAGTTGGGTGCTTTTCTTAGGTCGTGAAGGATCATAAGAGAGTACAACTGCAAAGTTTTCCAGATACGAAGTCGTCGCGAATGAGAAGGGACGCAGGAAGACGGGCCTCAGACGCGCGTCGCCCACCCGATCAGCCGGTGCAGCGTCAGCAGCGTGTACCTGCAAGCGCGCGACCAGCTGTCCTCGCCGCCCGCCAGAGAACTGCCCGTCCCGCCCAAGACGGACGCCGAGAGGAGCGAGGACGAGCCGGACGAGGTAGACGAGGGCGTGTAGCCGGCCTTGATGCTGATCTCACGTCCGGGCTCGCCGATCTTGTCCTTGACGATGCTGTCGTGTCGACAAAAGTTCCACGAATCGGCAGGCTGCCCACCGAGATCGCAAAAGAAGAATTTTTTTGGACGCACTGGTACCGTCCGAAGTCCCACGGCTTCCCACCCTCGCGTGCAACGCGCGCGTCCTCGGCCTGCCGGGCGTGCTCGAGCAGCTGGCGGAGGCACTCGAGGAACGCGCCCATGCCGTTCTCGTATCGCTTGTTAAAGAGGAAGCGCGAGAAGGCGTCTGATGAGCCGAAGCTTACGGGTGATGCTCACCAAGTCAGCGGAGTGCAGGGAGGAGAGGGGTGGGGCTGGGGACGTACAGCTCGTATGTCACGTTGGCGCTCGTGTCTTCGACCTTCGACGTCGATCCGAGAGGTATGAGCGTGTACCTGTGCGAAAAGATGGGAACGGTTAACCGCTGTAACCCAAGGCAGGCAAGGCGGGCGGGCACTAACCCCGTGAATTCAAAGCCGACCTTTCGGGCGAGCGCGTGCAGGCAGAAGCAGGCCAAGCCCCACGCGGCATTGATCTCTGGCCAATCCACCTGAAAAAGAGACCAGCGGTCAGCAGCTCATCTGAATGCGAAGCACGGCCGCACGCACCGGGTTCGCTTTGGACCCTTTGCCCAGGCGCAAGCCGTTGATGCTGCCGATCTTGCCGCCTCCGCCCTCCTTCCGAAGGTCGACCGAGCCGATGCAGAACACGTCAACCCACACGTTGGCGCTTTCGAGTCGTTCAAGTTCGCGCAGGTCGCGCGCGTACTGCTCTTGGACTGCGGAAGCGCGCACCTCGTGCTCGGCGTTCTGCGCGACGACGCGCGCGTGCTCGTGAAGGAACGACAACTCGGACGCTCGCAGAGCAGCCGAGTCCGCCTCAAGCGCGGCCAGCTCAGCTTCGAGCGCTTGCGATTCGGCCTCGAGACGGAGAAGCTCTTGCGTCGCTGCGGTCTCGTTTACGTTCAGCTGTAGAATAGGGGATGGCAGCGGCGTCAGCATCGCGAGCTGGGGAAACAGGCCTGAGAAATCGCGGCGCACCTCGTCCAGTCGTTTCTCCAGCGCGCGCATCTCCTCCTCGGTCTTGCGGCCTCCGTCTGGCAACTCCTTCAGCCGCTTCTCGAACGCAATGTACGCATCCCGCTCGAGCCCGATCTGTTCGAGCTGGCCGGCGAGGACGTCTTGCAGCAGCCGTGCGCACTCGCTGCAGAGCGGGTGATCCGTGTCGGTCCTGCTCGACGCAAGCTGGAGCAGCTGCGTGGCGAGCGCTTGCTGGGAGGGCTTGTTCGGTGTCGATTCTCCTCCGATGCCGGAGGAGGGTCCGTCGTGCTGCGCCCCCTGCGAGCCGGATGGCGAGAGGATCGACGAGTTGTTGAGCAGGACAAACGACTCGGCAGGGCCTGTGCCACCTCCGCGCCTGCTACTGGTGTTTGTCGTCGCTGCCAGATAGGCCTGCTTGGCCGCGGACGACGCAGGGGCGGGGACCTGGGCCAGCCGCTGTTGTCTTGTGAGATTCGAGGGCTGAGGGAGCGCCGGAACGGATCCTGCCAGCGTAGGAGACGCGATGCATCAGACCAGCTGCTATTCAGACTGGTCACAATGGAGCGAATAGCGCACCTGCGAGCAGGTCGTAGTGCGACTCCTGGATCGTCGAGAGGGACGGGTCGACCAGCAGCGGCTGTCCGGAGTCGGGTTCAGGAGTCAGCGCCAGCGGCATCCTCACACGTCCTTCCTGACTCCTCCAACGCACCTGGTGGCAGCTCTGGCATGTCGATCCTGCACTGTTCATGACGGGCTATGGCTCGATGGGCTGCCTGAGGCGCGAGGAAGTGGCCATCTGCCACGCCGCTGCGCCCGTCTCCCTGCGCACGCTTTCGCCCTCCGTCGTTTTGCGCCTCCGCCCGCCTGAGCCTGATCCCCCATCCGCGCCTTCACCCCGCTTCTTCTCCTCCTTCCCCTTCCTCTCTAGCCATGTTCGCCGCTCGCTCTATTGCTCGCAGGGCCACGCCCGTCCTCGCTAGGTCGTACGCCGAGGCCGCCCCTGCCGCTGCCGGCAACAAGCTCAAGCTGTCGCTCGTCCTCCCTCACCAGGTGCGTCTGATCTGACCGACGGCGTCGGCCCATCCAGCCCTCACTCGGTCGACAAAGCGTCAGCTCATGGGCTGATACTCTTTTCTTCCTTGCATGCGCGTGCTAACTGCTGCTGTAGGCTCTCTTCTCGGAGGTCGAGGTCGAGAGCGTCAACATCCCTGCCGAGTCGGGCATGATGGGCATCCTCGCCGGCCACGTCCCGACGCTCGAGTCGCTCAAGCCGGGAGTCGTCGAGGTCATCGAGAGCGCCAACAACTCCAAGAAGTGGTTCAGTGCGTTCCTGCTGCCTTCGATGAGAAAGAAGGGCTTGAAGGGGGGAGAAGGAGAGAGGCAGATGCTCGACCGGGCGCTCGCTGCTGGGCTCACCACATCTCCTGCTTCCTCCTCGAGACCCGTCCTCTGTTCGAGAGGTTCAGGACTGACGCATGAGCTGCTTGCCTACCTTCTTCTGCAGTCTCGTCCGGCTTCGCCTCGGTCCACCCTAACAACTCGTGCACCGTCAACGCCGTCGAGGCTTACGATCTCGCCGACTTCGACGCCTCCGTCCGTACCCTTGCCCTTCCTTCCTCTCTTTCCCTCGACTGACGTAGCCGAGGACCCTGTGCGCGAATACAGGCCGTCAAGAACTCGCTCGCCAACGCTAAGCAGACGCTCAGCTCCGCCTCGTCCGACATCGCCAAGGCTGAGGCCCAGATCGAGGTTGATGTCCTCACCGTCCTCGAGGCCGCCGTTGCCAAGGCCTAAGCAGCTGCCTGCTCGGGTGTGATGCTGGAGGGGAAGAGAGAGTCGTAGAAGGACGCTGGCTGGACATAGGGAGCTCAGGAAGAGGGGGTGATCTGGCTTGACAGAGGGTCGGGTCGGCCCTCGCAAGGATGGGATGAACTTCCCGCCCAACCTGCGCTTTGAGTCGGCGAGCGCTTGCCAAGTCGCTGGAGCGCATGATCGTCAGCCAGGTGTAAGCTGCTCAGGCTCGCCAATGCGCCCGGTGCACGTCCGCATCCCCAGCGGGCTTTTCAAGCGCGTTCGGGGCGAGAGGTCTTTGCGCGCGCCTGCGCCGGCGCAGCCGACCACCACATCCAACATCCCACAGCATCTCCAGCCTCCTCTCCCACCCTCCGACTCGCCCACCGTACACACGCAAGATGGCAGATGACAACGCTGGCTGGAGCTTGACCGAGTCGTGCGTCGCTCGTGCTTGGGACATCGCAGCTGGGAGGCGATCCTCAACTGCCCTGGGCTGACCGGCGTCTGTGGCGAGCAGCGACCCGTCCGTCTTCACGGCGCTTCTGCAGGGCCTCGGCGTCGAGGGTCTGCAAGTCGAGGACCTCTGGAGCATGGAGGACGACGCTCTGAATGCGCTCGGCGAGATCAAGTAAGCTCAGCCCTACTTTGGCCTTGCCGTTCAGCCTCCCCTGTCCTGGACCAGCAGGACTGACGCTCAACCGCCCTTCCGTCTCTCGCGCTGCCTCCCAGAGCCTTCATCTTCCTCTTCAAGTACGTCAACGGGCTCGAAGAGACCTCGCGCGCAGGCTCGCTCGCCCCGGACTTCCCAGGCTTCTTCGCCCACCAGGTGATCGAGAACGCATGCGCAACGCTCGCGCTTTGCAACGCCGTCCTCAACCTACCCGAGCAGGGCGCGTTCAAGCTCGGTGCTGAGCTCACAAACCTGAAAGAGTTTGGTGAGGGCATGGACCCTCAGTCGAAGGGGTACACAATCGGCAACTCGGACAAGGTGCGTTCTGTCAGGAGCGGCAGGCCCCCCCCCCCCCCTCCTGCTCCCTTCGCGTGTCGCTTGAAGACCCTCTGACCCGCTTGCTCGCATCATACCCTCTACGCACTAGATCCGTGAGGTGCACAATTCGTTCGCCCGCGCCGATCCGTTCGCCATCGACCCGTCGATCCACGCAACCGAGAAGGAGGACGCCTACCACTTCGTGTCGTACCTGCCGTTTGCCGGTCAGTTGTTCGAGCTCGACGGCCTGCAGTCTGCGCCCCGCGCGCACGGAGCCGTCCCCGACGACGCGGAGGGCAAGGGCTGGCTCGCACGTGCGCGCGAGGTCGTCCAGGAGCGCATCGCGAGCTACCCAGCTGGCGCGCTACACTTCACGCTGCTGGCGGTGACGAGTGACCCACTGCCCGCGCTTGAAGCACAGCTCGAGGCGGCAAGGGAGAAGGGCGACGAGATGCAGGCTGCGAGTGCGCTGAGCCAGATTGAAGACGAGCAAACAAAGCGCAAGCGCTGGGCGTTCGAGAACTCGGTGCGTGCCCTCCTCACTTGCTGTTCGAGCCCTCAGGCACTGACTTCAATCTCCCATCCCCAGCTACGGAGGCACAATCACATCTCGCTCGCTCACGCGCTGCTCGTTGCGCTCGCTTCGGCCGGTAAGCTTGAGGGCGCGGTCGACGCTGCACGTGAGAAGGGCGCTGCACGGCGGGCGAAGGAAGCTGAGCGGCAGGCTGCTGCAGGCGGGGTCGAGGCGATGCAAGAGTAGATTGGCTCAATGCGGCATGTAATTCCTGCTATCGAGCGTCGGTAGATGACAGGTGAAGTGTACAAGGTGGGTCGTGTTCTATCTACAGCGCAGTCGCTCTCCTTACCGGCGCTCGCAGGTTGGCGCCTGCCTGCTCACACCCGCACCCTTCCGCTCCACTTCTTCCTTCTCTTCAGCAGTCCCAGTTTCCCATCGCTCAACCTTGATGCCCGTCTCCCCACGTATCTTGCGCAGCGTGTACCGCTCGAGCGTGTAGTAGGCGTAGGATGCGGCCGTCAGGCGGACCGCGGCAAGGTGGTGTGGGCGCGAATTGGCAGCACGGGCGTGTGCGCGTGACTGGCAGGCGGGTCGGGTGCAGTAGAGAGTCAGTCAGCGAGCGCTACGCAAAGCAGAGCGCGTCGAAGGGTGGTAGAACGCACCTCCCAGATGCACGTCGCAAGGTTGGCGCCGTCCTCATCGGGCCGGCCGTACCAGTAGAGCAGGAGCTGTATGAAGTGGAGAAGACAGCGTGTGAACGGCAAGGAGTGCGTCAGGTGGGAGATTTCGCCGTCACAGGCGAAAGGAGGGCGTGTGGAACGCACCCCGCCATTGTCGAGCGCCTCCTCGTGCGCCGCCTTATCCGCCTTGTACAGCGCCAGATCTCTCTCCGTCCCAGGCTTCCTCTTGGACCTGAATGCGACGGCATACCACTCGCCTTGCACATCTTCCGACAGGCCGAGTGCGGACCAGTTGAACGCCTCCGTGTAGGGGACGGTAGCGTAGTGTGGTGTTGTCGACGCGAACGCGTGCAAAGAGGCGTGCAGAGCGAGTGTTGCGGGCCTGAGCTGATGTGCAGGCGGCAGGCGCGAGGGCTGAGCGCCGGCTGGAAGCGTGCTGCGACTGTTGATGTCGCTGGTGTCGCCGGACGTGAGCGGCGGAGGAGGGATGTACACCGACGCAGGCTCGGCTGTGGCAGAAGGAGCGGCTGGCAAGCCGCTGCTCTTGTTGATGATGAGGCCGCCGCGCTGGTGCGGAGGTGGGAGCGGGAGCTTGGGCTTGGAGTGCTGCGCAGAGACGGCAAAGGGGCAGGCCATGGCGAGCGACAGCGTCGAGCGACGTGTTGAAAAGGCGCGAAAAAGTGCTGGTGGTGGACGACCCGCCCTCCCTGCCTGCACAGCTGGCGCTTTTGGGGCGCCGTGAGCCCTGCCTCTGCCCTGTCACGCCCACTGGGATGTCGCACGGCCAGGATGGCGTGCGTCTTGATGGCGATGCGACGAGCGCCCGGAGGCGTGGTCCCGCGAGCGAGGCGTCATGGATGGGCCGAGATGACCGACGTCTGCAGCGAGGCGAGGAACAGCAAGCTTGGGTCATCTGGCTTAGGTCGGGGTCAAGCGCAGGCACGAAGGGTACGGGGAGAAAGCACGAAGCTGGACCATATATATACAGTCACACCTGTATACAAGCATCCCCTTTACAAGCATAACCTCCTACAAGAATCGACTTGACTTTGACCATAATTGTGCCAGGCGGCGCGAGGGCACCTCTTAAAGGATACCCCTCTACAAGAACGCAAGAGAGGCCCACGAAAAGTATTCTTCTGCGAAGGTGCGACTGTATGTAGGCGAGCACTTTATCAATCGTCGTCATGGACCGATTCGCCGACGATCAACCCAACAAGTCCTGCGAGTGCACTTCGGCTATTATCGCTCTCAATGAAGAATCACGCATGACGGGCCACCGGCTTGTTCGACGTTTCAGCGCTGGCCCATCCCTGGGCGTTCCAATGCTTGCAGCACTTGGTCGTCGAACGCTGACCAGCAGAGGATCCTGCTCACCGTACTTGCTACTCAGTGGCATCCTGTCGCGACGCAGGTTCTGAATCGGCGTCGACGGCCGCGCTGGCGCGACTGAGCTGCTGCACGAGCTGTCCGAAGCAGCCGACGCCGAGAGCCCGCATCTCCGCAGGGAGCAGCCGCTCGCGTGGGACACGCGGGGACGCCTCCACCAAACAAACGGCTCATACTTTTTTTCGTACAATCGCTGACCTGAGACGCCGCAGCGCAGCCCAAGCGCAGCGGGAAGGGGGCGAGAAGACCGAATCTGACAAGCGATTTTTTCTCCCGGCTCCTTCTCGGCTTTCCTCCTCCCATCCTCCTCCATCTCCTTCTCAAGCATGGCGCGCATCAGGAACGCCTTCAGGCGGCAGGACTCGTCGATGGGAACGACCGCTCACGTCGCTCCGACGCCCGACAGCATTACGCTCGACCACAAGGACAACGAGGAGCACGAGCTCAGCGGCCTCGGCGACGACAAGGACGGCTCCCTCGGCCAGTCCGACCCCTACGAGCACGAGCACGACGAGCACCGTCCGGTCGACCCATCCGCCCAGGGCCTACAGGATCTTGATCCTGACAACCTGCTGTCGGACGGCAAGGAGCGACCGATCGAGGTGCGTTGATCTCTCGAGTCCATATTTGGAGGCGAGGCCTGATCTCAAAGTCCTTCCCCGCGACGCTTAGACGGACGAGGACTTTGCGACTCGCCTGGTCGCAACGTTCGACGACGTCGACCAACCCATCAACACGCTGCGCATGTACATCATCGGCCTCGGCCTCACCGCGTTCGCAGCGGTCCTCTCCTCCATCTTTTTCTTCCGCCCATCCTCCCTCACCGTCTCGGGCCTGTTTATCCTGATCATCGCCTACGGCCTCGGGAACGCCTGGTTCTATGCCTTCAAGGGCCTTGAGCGCATGGTCAGCGGTTTGTCGCCCTCCGGCGAGCGCAGCCGTTTCTGGAACTTCATCAACCCCGACACGCCGCTATGTGAGTGCTGGCCCTCGTCTACGCTCTGATCCTTTCAGCTGACAATCCTCTCACACGCAGCCCTCAAAGAGCACGTTGCGTACGTGCTCTCGCGCTCTTCTTTTCGATCGCAACCGCTGATCCTTCCCTTTCGCAAACTCAGGATCCTCATCATGTGCACGACGGCCTTCTCGTCCGCCATGGCCATCAACGTCATCGCCGCCGACTCGCTCTACTACAGCCTAGACGTGAACTACGGCCAGGCCATCTTCGAGCTCATCGGAAGCCAGCTATTCGGCTACGGTCTCGTTCGTCCACCAACGCGCCGCTTGCGACTTTATCTGAAGCTGATCCCCCTCTCTCCCTGCAGGCCGGCTTGGCGAGGTCGATCGTCGTATGTCTCAGGAGGCGCAGCTCAACATGCACGCAGGCTGACGCTTTTCCTTCCTACGCAGGTTTTCCCCACATATGCGCAGTACGTCCCTTCTTGATCCTCGTCGTGTAACCCCTCTACGACTGAAGCTGACGCCCACACTTTCGTCTTACAGGTGGCCCAACGTCCTCCCGACTGTTCAACTTTTCCAGCTGCTACACAGCGACACGAGCGCGGCTCAGCAGCGCAAGAGAATGACCTTCTTCGCCACCGTCGCTGCCCTGATCTTCGTTTGGGAATGGTTTCCTGGTTCGTCCTGATCTTTCGAGCTGCCTCAACCAAATCGTGCTAAAGATTTCAGCTTTGCGTGGCTGCATTGCACAGAGTTCATTGCGTGCGTCGCTTGACTTTGATCCGCTGTCAACACGGCTGAGCTCAGTACGACATTGATGCGCTTCTTGCAGCCCCATGCTCACCGGCATCAGCATCTTCTGCCTCGCTCACCAAAGCGGGACGGGATGGTACTCGCGCATCTTTGCTGGCGCGGGTCCGAACACTGGCATGGGAGTGGGAAGGTGTGGTCCCTTGACAAAACCCTTACCGGGCTCTCACTGATCTTTTTCGTTTGCCGACCTTGCAGCATCTGCCTCGATTGGGTGCGATTGTTTGCAGTTTGTCGTCCGACGCAGGCAACGCGCTGACCGCTTAAACTCTTCATCAACTGTCCAGACCTATCTCAGCGGTGCGTCGCTCCTTGAAATTAATCTTTGCTGCGACTACGGGCTGATACACTGCTGCATCGTCCCAGGCTGGGGCGCATTCTACACGCCGCTCACGACAATGATCAACGTCCTCGCTGGGTGCGTCTTTCATCACCAACCAGTTTCTTTTCTCTTCGCTCTTGACCCGAGCATCGGCGTTTGTCTGCGGCAGTCTCTACCTGTCGATCATCGTCGCCTGCACCGTCTACGCCGGCAATGTCTGGCAAGCGAAGAACTTCCCCTTCCTTGCGCAGGACCTCTTCTACGAAAACGGCAGGTCCCTTTCACTCGCCTCTTCGCTATTGGTTGCTGAATCTGCTTTGCTTGTGCGAGACAGGCTCGACTTACGACCAGATGTCGATCCTCGACGAGAACTATAACCTCAACCGCACTGCCCTGGAGGAGCAAGGTGCGCTCCGGGTCACCTTGCACCTCTCAAACGTACTAATCACTGCGCCCCGGCCTTCGCAGGCCTCCCTTGGCAAGCGACGACGATGGTGATCTATTACCTCGGAATAAACCTCGCGCTTGGTGCGACGATCACGCATTGCCTCCTCTGGTTCGTACCCTCGAACTAAGCTCTTGCCCAAACAACTGAGCGCTGAAAAAAATTGTCACGTTTCAGGTACCGCGAGCCTTGCATCAAGGCCTTCCGCGAGTTCCGCAGTCGTTCGGTCGACGACAAGCACTTCGCGGAGATGCTCAAGTACAAAGAAGTCCCGATGTTCGTCTATGGCGGCATCGTTCTAGCGTCGTTCGCCATGGCTATGGCCACCTGCTACACGGGCGACTCACATCTGCCCTGGTATGTCGAGCGCCTCTAATTTTTTTCTGTATCGCTGCTGACTCAATCTCCTCCCGCTCGACGCAAATACGGTGTTGTCGCCGCTTTCGCGATTGCTGCCGTCCTCTTCCCCTTCCTCTCGGTTTTCCCCTCAATCACCGGCTGGCAGATCTCGGCGGCGAACTTGATCCAGATCCTCGGTTCCGCCATCGTGCCTGGGAACCCTCAAGCAAATATGGCAAGTCTCGTTCTTTGGGAGCTCTCAAGCGGCCGGTGTGCGGGTGCTGACGTTTTTTTGGTCTTCGCCCGCAGTACTTCTCCCTGTACGGCAGCAACGCGGCGACGCAAGGCATCAACTTCGCCTCGGATCTCAAGCTCGCGCAGTACACCAAGGTCCCGCCGAGGTGCGTTCGATAGTGCGATTGTGTGTGTTCGCGATCCCGTGATTGACGGATGCTCGCCCTTTGTGCAGGACGACCCTTTGGGTGCAGTCACTCGTACGTCCTGATGTTCAGCAGCTCTGCACCAAACTCGCTGACTCTCTGCTTCGTCTTCGTCATCCACGGAGCGCAGGGAACGGTCGTTGGTGGGATTCTGCAGATCGTCATGACCAAGCAGATCATCAAGACGCACCGGGAAATTCTACTCGACCCCGAGGGCACGACCATCTGGTTCGTCTTTTTTTTTTTTTTTTTCCACACTGCTTCTCGAGAAGCTGTGCTGCTCGAAACACTCGCTAACGAAAGCATTTCCGACTTACAGGTCCGGCATGAACGTGCAGTCGTTCAACTCGCAGTCCGTCACCTGGGGTGCTCTTGCAAAGGTCATCTTTTCGCCGACTCGCCGTCAGAGATGCATGCTGACGCTCAAGCCTCTCCGCGTGCGATAGGACCTCTACGGCACTCACTCCACGTACCAAATTCTGCCGTTGGGCATCGTCATCGGCCTCGGTGTGCCCGTCCTCCCCTGGGTCGTGCACCGGTACTACCCTCACCTCCGCCTCAATCTCCTCATCACGCCGCTCTTCTGCTACACGCTCGGGTACCTCGCCGCAGGAATCAACTCGACCCACTTCATGGCGCTCATTATTGTAGGTCGCTCAGACGTCATTGAAGGTTGTAGGGAGTCAAACTGAGGCGCGGCGACCCTTTTTTGCAGGCTCTCACCTCCCAGCTCTACTGGCGCAAGCGCCACCCCACCTCCTTCCGCAAGTACAACTACCTGCTCAGCGCGGCGCTCGATTGTGGGAGCCAGTTCTTCACTTTTATCTTCACTCTGGCCATCCAGGGCGCTGGCAACGGTGTCACGCAGACGATGCCGATTTGGTTTGTCCTTCCCTCCTTCCCCTCCTTCAAAACTCAAGACTGTCTCCTGACCCTCCGTCCATCCTCGTCCCGCCCCCACAGGGCCCTGAATCCCGACCAGACCCTGCACAACGTCGACTACTGTGCCATCAACGCTTAGAGACATCGTCCAGGTCTCAAATCCCCTCTTTACTCCCCCTTATCGCATTCGTTCCACTCTCCTTTACGCTACATAAACCTTCGCCCTCTTTGCATCCGCCTTTGCTTACTTTGCGCATCGATGATCTTCCAGAAGATGAATGGGCATCTAAGATCCCCTCAGGACCCAACCGCACTCAGTCCATGTCCATGCCACCGGCACCCTCGTCATCGCTGTCCTCCTCGTCGTCCGCGATGCCGATGATGCCGCCCGTGTTGGCGAGCCCCTCCTTGCGCTCGCGGAACTCGCGCCCGGCCTGGCGCAGACGCGGACCGAACGCCTTGCGCACGCCGGCGCTGGCGGCCAGGTCCCAGACCTGCAGCTTGGCGGCCGAGCCGGCAGCCGCGAGCGTGAGAGGCGTGTCCGGCGAGAAGGAGAGCGAGAATACCTTGCCCTGGGGACGTGAGGAAGGAGCCGACTGTCAGGGCGGAGCGGAAAGAAACCTTGAAGCGAAGAGAAAGGACGAACAACTCCGACATCCCTGCTCGTGACCATCGATACCTGCCGCCGCGCCGGGTCCTCCTCGTCGATGTTCCAGATCTTCACCATCTTGTCAGTGCCGCCGGTGGCGATGCAGCCGCGGACGTGCGGCGAGACGTCGAGCGAGGACGCCGCACCCTCGTGAGCGGCGAGCGTGAACTTGGCCGCCGTCGGCTTGGCCTTGGACAGGTCGGCGAAGGACGACAGCGTGCGCGTGTCGTAGTTGAGGACGAGGCCCGACTCGAGCGAGACGTAGAAGCCGTGGCCCTCGAAAGGGTCGAAACGGACGGCCTCGACGTCACTCGAGAGGAGCGCGCCGACGCCGGCCTTCGGCGTGCGCGTGTCCCACATGCGGACGGTGCGGTCGTACGAGCCCGTGAGCAGGACGGTCGGCTCAACCGTGCTCCACTCGACCGCCTGGACCTTGTCGGTGTGCATGTCGAAGCTGCGGACGGCAGGGCTCGTCGACGGCCGACTCAGGTCCCACAGCTTGACCGTCTTGTCGGCCGAGGCGGAGGCGAGCAGCGACCGGTGCGACCGGTTCCATGCGAGACCCAGGACAGCGTCGACATGGTACTCGCTCGACGTCGCCCGCTCCTTCATCGTGCGCTTCTTCTTCTTGCCCGTGCCAGACGGCGTCGGTACGTGCGCAGCCGACTTGTCGGGCCTGCCGAGCAGCGCGTCCGGGTAGAGCCCGTCGACAGTGTCGAGCGACCAGATCTCGATCTCAGGCTCGAACGTTCCGACGGCGATGTAGCTGCCGTGCGTCTTGGACGGACCGGCGGCGTTACTCGGGTCCTGCCCGGGCACGAAGTCGAGCCACTCGAGGCAGAGCGGGAAGGACGGCAGCATGAGGTCGTGGTGGACGTAGAGGTTCTCCTCCGTCTCGTCGTAGACATGGACCTCGAGCTGCGAGACGTCGTCCTCGGTCTTGGCCGTGATGATCAGGTTGTCGGTCGGCAGGATCTCGAGCTCCTCGCGCTCGAGCTCAGCCTCATCCTGCAGGCAAGCGCACACTTCAGTCAGTAAATGCGGCGCAGCAACTCCTAATTGCTGCCGAACAACGCACCTCCTTGAAGGTGACGTAGGGGTCCTCCTCGGCGTTGCGATAGTAAGTCAGGCCCTTGATGTTGCTGAAGACGCCTGAGAACGGAGGAAGGAGTGGGGGGTCAGTCGGCCGAAGCAGCTGGCGTGCGCTGGGTGCTGAGAACCCACCATCCTCCTTGACGTCCTCCTCGTCGTAGTTGTCGAGGTTGTAAGCCGACAGGTCGTTCGGGTCGGCCTTCTTGGGGGCCACGGGCTTGTCGACCGCCATGCCGTCGTCGGACTTGTCCTCGTCCGAATCGCTACGTTCGCGCATAAGGGCGAGCGTCAGATCCACGCGAGACTCTGCAGAAGATGACCAGAAAGAGACGCACGTCTCCCAATCCTCGCCCTTGCCCTCCTCATCGCCGTCCTCGCCCATGACGATGTTGTCGCCACGCGCCTCCGCTGCCTCCAGCGCGGCCTTTGCATCCTCGAGCTCGACTCGCGCGAGCGCCGACACGCGCGCGAGCTCAGCGGGGTCGAGCAGGTCGTACTTGGATGGGTGGCGCTGGGATGCGCCCTGACGAACCCAGGCGAGAGCACTGATGAGGGATGACATCTGCGAGAGAGGAGGGGGGCAGGTATCGGGGAGACACGACGTTGGCCGTCGGTCGTCGTCGTCGAAGCTGCGTAGCCGCGTCGAAATCTGCCTTTTATTTATTCTCGCCCGGGCCCAGCCACCGCGCGCGCGACGGCGGACCCCGTCGCGTCTACTAGAAGTCCAGCGCCATCCCTTCCAAGAGCAGAGCTTCCTCGAAGACCCAACACCCGGCACAGGCCAAGATCGTAGACAGGGTTTCTGTCGGTGGTCCGCTTGAGGTTGCAGCAGTCCTGCATTCGGTCGCCGCTCGACCTTACGCAACCGTTCCGGACCCAGGACGCCTCGGAGGGAAGCTCAGCCCGCGATCAACACACCGGCCGCTCGCCCGGCTCAGCTTCATCTGTCATGACGAGGTGCGACTTGACGCTCTTGACGCGCTACAGATCTCTGGGTTCACCTGCTGCTCCGCTGCTGCCTTCATGCTGCTTCCAGTCTCGAACAAGGATCGGACACCTGGCAGCCGTTACCGAGGGTACGAGCTCGCTGCGCTTCCCATCCAGCGACCTTCCTAACTGCTCTGAGCTCCCAAGCTGAACTTTGATGCTCTGATCTACTTGCAGCTCTACTACGGCTTTGCGCTGGTGCGTCTCTCCAAAGCGTGTCCCTTGTAGGAGGTCTCGCCAGCACGAGCTGCGGGCTGAAACCTTAGCTGGCCACACGCCCATCTCGTTGCAGCACCCCTTCTCTCCGGCCACGTACGCAGATCAACTTGCAAATCCGCAGCACAGTCGACGCACGTCCGCGTCTTCCTCATCCGATGCTGCTCAGCAGGCTCAGGCGGACTCCTTCATGGTCGACCTGGAGGTTGGCGACGAGGTGTACGCCTTCGAGCGCTACGTCCCTCGCCTCGGCGGCGAGCGCAACATGTGGTTCCGCGGCTATGTCGTCTCGACCGCGCGCACGCCGTTCACAACGCCCTCAAACCTGGCTTCAGGCTCGCTGCCGGCCATCAGCGCGGGCGGCAAGGCGTCCGAGCCCAACATCTTCCTCGGCATTTTCCCCGCGTCGTTCGTGCACATCCGCGAGGAGCTCGACGACGCCGAGGGCCGGCTGAGCGCAACGTGGCGCGAGTTTGAGGACGCTCGCAGGATTGAGGAAGGCAGGTATGGTTCGGGCGCAGGGAAGGGGAAGGCGCGGATGGAGGCGCTGCCGGAGGACGAAGAAGAGGACGAGGAGGACGGCATCGACCGATCCGCACCAACCTCGACCACCGCCGCGCAGTCGGGACACTTCAGCGCGCTCAATCGCAACCAGCGCGAGAAGCTTCCGGCGCCCATCCCGTCCCTCAAGGCCGGCGACGAGACGGCGGGCGGCGCGCGCGAACCGCTCGTTGACGAGATCGCTTGCGCGTTGCGCGAGTGGTACTTGCGCCTGTTCGAGTACCTACTCGCTCGCGACTACACCCAGTTCCGCGCGGTGCAAGAACACATCTCGGCCCTGCACCTCGCCAGGCGGCAGCTCATCGACCAGACGCTGGCGAGCGAAGAGCTTGCGGCAGTGCGCAGGGACTGCGTCGTACGGCTCGTCAAGGGCAATGTCGCTCAGGGGCTTGACATCATCGTCCGGCATCCAACGTCAGGCACGCTTGTTACGGTCGTCGAAGGCGATGCGGATCCAGCAAACGTCGATCCAAAGGCGTTCATCAGCGGCATCCGGATGTACACGATGCAGGTTGCCTCGGCCTACATCAACGCCCCCGCACAAGCCACGACGGCTCGCAGTGCCCTTCCTCCTCTGTCCACGCAAATGAACGTCACACAGAAGCCTCGCGTCTACCACCGGCCGACCGGGTCGCAGTCCACGCTTAGTCTCAACCACTTTGGCTCGTCGGCCAAGAAGCCGCCTTCACCCGTGACCAGCACAATTGACTCCGCACGGCTCGGTGCCGACTTCCATCACCTTTTCCTCGACGTCCGCGCCTTCGTCGCCCATCCATGCATTGCGGGCGAGACGGCCGAGCTCGCCTTCTCACTTTACTCGTTGACGACGGGCCAGTTCATCACTGAGGAGTTCCTGGTTGTCATAGACCACCACGGTTCGCCGGTGACTGACCCGCACAAGCGCGTGCGGACTCTCTTCAAGGACCTCGGCGCGCAGGAAGACATTGGCGCAATTGCGCTCGTGTGCAAGATTGTCCGCGCGGGTGACATGCGGATGTCGGCCGTCGGAAGCACCAGCGCGCCCTCGCCGTCGACGAGCACGCGGTCGAGCTCTATCAGCAACCCTGATCAGATCGCGGACGCAAACCGAGGAGGCGTGAACGGTGTCTCATCCAGTGCGAACCAAGGTCTCAACGCGCCCTTCCGGAGGCCGTTCGGCTGTGCTGTCGTCGACCTCACAACACTCATGGGCGTCTCTGCCGGCGAGGCATCGGCCAAGCCGCGGAGCCTCAGCCTGCAGATCTACGTTCCGGTTGACGAAGCGGGCTTCGCGAGCCTGCACGAGGACATCATTCAGGGCCGCTCGGAGTTCTTCACTCGCTCTCCTCGGTCCGTCCCTTTGCGCTTGAGATCAACGGCTGCGTGCTGATTGGGCGCATCGTTCCGCAGGGCCGACAACGTTGCTGTGGACGTCAAAGCCTTCTTTGGCCAGCCTTGGACGATAGCCAAGGAACATCCCTTGCTCATGGAGGATTGCCTGTCGACGGAGCCGCTGGGCTTCCCCGACGTCGTCTTCCCAGGGCAGGAACGGAACGATCTTTACATCAAGCTTTGGGAGGGCGACTTCTCGTACTCGACAGGCGCCGGCTCGCGTGTGCGCAAGGGTTCGTTTGGCGTCGGACCGCAGGGCGGCGCGGGCGTTGTCGAGGTCACCGTTGAGGTCCGTCGGCAACAAGGCGTCGTTGGCGTCGACAAGGCCATCTCGCGCGGCGCGCACGAGCCGCCGTCGTCCGAGTACCACTCGCTCGTCTTCGCAAAGACTGTGACGCCGACCTTTGGCGAGCTCGTCAAGATCTCAAACCTCGCACCGGACGTCATGAGGGACTGCCACCTCTACATCTCGTACCGTCTGCGCAACCCTCAACGCGAACGGACGCCAGCGAGCGACAACTCGCTCGAAAAGCCGTTCGCTTTCAGCTACCTCCCTCTCCACCCTGCCGACACCGGCGTCTTTCTCCCCGACGGCAATCACGACCTGGTCATCTACCGCGCGGACAAGCTCAATGCCATCACGCCGAGCCAGTACTTCACCTTGCCGTCCGTCATGCCCGTCGGCTCGACGGCGGACGACCTCCAGATCCCGGTCGATCTCAGCCGCCTTCTCACGCCGATCCGGGACTCGCTCTCGATCCGGTCGTTCCTCTGCTCGACCCTCTTCACCCAGTCTGACGTCCTCGTCCAGCTGCTTTCGTGGGAGAAGAACGGCCTTTTCAAGGACCAGGTCGAGCTCACGGCCGTTCTACGCAGCTTCGCGTTCGTGTCGGAAGTCGAGATCTGCAAGGTGCTCAAGGACGTCTTTGACGCGCTGTTCGGCATCCTCGTCGCCAACTCGACCGACGACCCCAACATCGTTGTTGAGGCGCTCGTGTTCGACTCGCTCGTCAAGGTGCTCGGCATCGTCCAGGACCGGCGCTTCACCAACTTCAAGCCCGTCCTCGATGTCTACATTGGCCAGCATTTCGCCGTCGCGTCAGTCTGGCGGCAGCTCATCCGCAGTATGAGCCGGTTGCTGGCCGACAAGACGAGTCAGCAGCTAAGAGCAGCGATCAAGGTCTGGTGAGTGCTTGCCTTCTCCCCCAGCTACCTGAATCCGTCAAACTGACAGCTCAATTTCTCCTCAGGCACTACATCTTCCGCTTCATCGCCCGCTCGCGCGAGGTTCAGAAGCAGAAGGACTCGTACCTCGGCGGCACGTCTGAGCGTCTCACCGAGCACCTTGAATCCGCGTTCAAGTCCGGCCTTGACCGTGCGCCTACGCCTGTCTTCCCTGTACGCAGCTGCCTTCCTGACCATTCCTCTGCGCGTTCTTTAGTCCTGCTGCGCGATTTCATCGACCTCATGGGCATGAGCCAGCCGAGCTCCATCATCGGCACGCAGACGATCGCCCTCCAGCACTTTTCCGACATCCTTCCGGACCTCGCCACGACGTTCGATGCGGCCGAGCTCTCCAAGATTATCATCTTCTTCTCGGAAGCGGCAAGGCAGGGCACCGGAAAAGCAGTCGTTTGGAAGCTCCTGCTCCACCTCCAGACAGCGCGCAGTGTCGTCTTTGACGACGCGAACGCCCGCGCATCCCTCGTCCCGTCACTCGTGCGTTGGATCAAACCCTTCCTCGGCCGCCGCCCGCAAGACGCCCTGGCGTCCGTCAATGGCGAGGCAACGCAGGACGCTGCGCACATCGTCTGGGTCGAGACGTTGCGGCTCGCTGTCACTGTCCTCGCCGTCATGCTCGACAAACTCTCCGAGTTCGTCGTCCTCGCCGCGCGGCAGTCTCGGATGGCCGTCCTGCAGGAAAAGGAGAACATTGATCTAATCTTCTCATGCCTGCCGAAGTATGTCCCATTGCTTCAGTCGTCAACCCAGGGTGCTGACCTGTTTCCGCTCAGACTGCTCGAGAGCTACCACGAGCTCTGCAGCCGGTTCACGCTTGAGGCGATCGACAGGCAGCAGGCCAACTTGACCGTCGTACAAACAGTCCCGGTCGTTTTCCCGGCCACTTCGCCCTCGCCGCTCATCTCGCCGCCAGCGAGCAGACCCGGCGTTGCGCAAGGATCACTCGCAGCGTTGAACAACACGCTCGGCGAGGTCGCCGCTGTCATCCTCGTCCTTCTGATTGTCCAGCCGACAGACGGCATCCGCGCCTTCATTGACGAACAGCTGGAGATCGAAGGCACGGACAACCTTAACCGCACCCTGCTTTCGCTCTTTGAGGCGTCATCGTCAATTCTCAAGTCCGAGGCGTTCCCTCGGCACTGGCTCAATATTAATCTCCTCGCTCATACGGCCATCCTAAAGGTGCTCAAGCTGCTCTCGCCCACCATGACGACGGTCAACATTCCGCGTTTGGGATCGACCGCCGAGTTCAACGTCCGGCTCTGGAACGCATGCTTCGAGGCATACTTCTTACTGCTCAGCTCGGACCTGGTTGTGATCGAGGCCTTCAGCGCGCAGGTCTGTCATTTGCTGATGCAGCTCCTGCGTCGCATAAAAGCTGATTCGAATCCTGGTTGAGTAGAAACGACGAGCGGTCTGGAGGCTTGCAGGCGACGTCCGCGGAGAGGGCGCAGCGTCGCTGAAGGAGATTTGGCAGTCCTTGGGAGAACCGCATGGCCGCGTCACGCCCTACGGCCGCTACCAGTCGCAGTTCCTCCGCTACGTTCAAAATGTGCTCACGCTCTGCCTCAGTCATCACGACTATCTCAGGACCGAGGCCGTCGACATGCTCTGCGTGAGTTCGATCGCTTCCAAGCACCTTGATCCTATCTGACCATTCGCTGGCCGCGCTTGAAGACGATGATTCTCTCCGAGTGGGCTTCACGTGGAAACTTCGATGAGGTTCGTCCATTTGGGCCCCCAGCACCAAGGAGTGCAGTGCCGTCTGCTGACTCGCTTGTGCAGGTCAAGTCAGAGATCATCGACAAGCTCGACGTCATCTTCATGCACGGCGGTGAAGGCGACGACCTCGCGCGCGTCTACTTCATCACGAGTTTGCGCGGCATGGTCGAGGAGACCTCGGTCGACCTGACGCTCCGGCAGGCCGTGCACGACTTCCTCGACTCGGTCGACCGCTTTCTCGACCTGCTACTCAGCCTCCGCGATCTTCCGACCGGCGAACGGTATCAAGACGATCGTGCCGTCTGCACTCTGCGCTTGCTCAACTTCATCCGTCGTATCGGGGGTCGAGACGCCATGTGTAAGTTACTCTCCCCACGACGACGAAAAGTTTGCAGCTAACCATCTCCCACTACACGCGCGCTCCACAGACATCCAATACGTCCACCAGCTTGTCGGGGCGCACGTCAGGAGCGGTGACTATACCGAGGCTGGCCTCACCCTCAAGCTGCACGCCGCGCTGTACGACTGGAAGGACAGCACCCCGATTGAGCCTTTTACGCACGGCGATCTCGACCTTCCGAGGCAGTCAAGATCGACGCGCAAGGAGGCGCTTCTCCTGCAGACACTTGACTACTTCGGTTCGTCTAGATCAACTCTGTTCCCAAAGAGCTACGATTGATCAGAGCTCACCACTGCAGGCCGGGGCAAGGCTTTCGAACTTGCCATTGAGACATGCAAGGAGCTCGAGTACCAGCATGCCAACGTCACCTTTGACTAGTGCGTCCTTTCCTTGCGCTTTGACCTGATGAACTATCGCTGAATGCTTGCTTCCCTCCACAGCTTGCGCCTGGCCGAGCTGCTGTCGCATCACTCAAGGCTGTCTGAGTCCATCATCCTCGAGCCCCGTCCAGTGCCTCTCTACTTCCTCGTCTCGTACTTCGGCGCTTTCCCAATCGCTGTTCGCAACCGACAGTTCGTCTACCGTGGCGCCGACTGGGAGAAGTTCGGCGGCTTCGTTGACCGCCTGCAGAACAAGCACCCTTCGGCGCGCGTAATGAAGGACGACGTCGTCTCTGACGAAGCCCGCCACGGGCAGGAGCAGACGATCCAGGTGATTGCCGTCACGCCTGAGCCTGACCGCTCAAAGTCGGTGCTCAAGCCGGAGGTCCCTCGTGAGGTGCGCGCGTACTACGAGACCAGGTACGCGATGGCTGCACTAGTGTCCGGTATATCTCAGCTCTGACCGTATCGCCCTTCTGCAGCAACATAAAGCACTTCTCGCACTCGCGCCAGGTCAGCAAGAGCGGAGTCGTCGGCAGCGGCTCCAGTGTTGCCGACTTGTTCGTTAAGCGAGTGAGTACCTCACTGCGACCATCGCTTCTCACACGTGTGCTAACCAACGCTGCCGTGTTAGACGTACTTCATGACCGAGGAGACGTTCCCTGCGCTCATCCGCCGCAGCGAGGTCGTGTCCAGCCGTACCGTCGAGATTTCAGGGCTCGAGAACGCCATCCACGACATCCAGACGAGGACACAGGAGCTGGACGTCAGTCGACAGTCGGAGGTGCTACGCCGGCAGTGGCTGATACGTTTCACCTTTGCAGGCTCTGGAGGCAAGGTTCACGTTGCTTGCCGCAACGGACGAGGAGGTCGACACCAACCCTCTCAGTATGACACTCAACGATGCGGTCGATAGCGCGCACAGGTCGAACGTCCCCGCGTGTCGCGAGGTCTTCCTCTCGCCAACCTTCCTCGAGGCGAACCCGAACGAGGCGGACTTGGTGGAGGAGCTGCGCATCTCGATCGACCTTCACGTGCGTCAAGATGCACTCTGAGCCTTCTGCAGCCGACTGACATCTTGCGCTTTCTCCGCAGGTCCTCGCCATTCACCGCTGCCTCACTGTTCACGGCACGCTCTGCCCAGAGTCGATGGTGTCTTTTCACGTCACGATTCAGCAGTGTGAGCTCGCCCTGAGCTGCGTCCGGCTTTGTACCAGTTGCTGACCGCTGCAAATCCACCTACTCTCAGTCTTCACCAAGAACTTCGCCGAGGAGATCGAGCGCCTTCACTTGATCGAGCCTCCGATCCAGGGCGATCCGACCCGCCACCGCCTTGCTTCCATTGTCGACGCGCCCCCACCACTCGGTTCTGAGATCAGCGGCGGGCACAACGGCAGCATCTCACCACATGAAGGTGTTGGACGCATGCAAACCTTTTCCGCTGCGTCGGCTGGCCGCGCGTCTGTCTCGTCGCCAACGCACGTGATCAGCACCGATACCGCCCACACCGGCTCGACCTTTACCCGCAGCGCGCTCTCGCCCGAGACGCAATCGGTCTCGCGCTCTTCGGACTCGCACTCGCTCAACAGCCCTGTCCCGCCCAGCAACGCCGGCACGTCGCTGAAGAAGGCGTTGTCGCCTCAGCAGCACTACTCGCCGGTCAGCCGCCGGCTGAGCCACGACACGATGCGACCGTCGCCGGCCGTCTCAAAGCAGAAGAACGAGTCGCGTCTCAGCAGGCTGGGCAGCGTCCTTCGCAAGAAGAGCGCCAGCTAGAACTTGGACGATGGACTCTACACCCTTGCGCACCTTTCCGACCTGTATGATCTCTTGCCTTGCACACGGCGCACCGTCCAGGACCAGGTCGCGACGACAGACTGGTCAAGGGTGTTCATGACGATTGGCGCCGCTGGTACCAGCGGGCGCGCGATTAAGAGAGGCGAAAGGGGAAAGAAAAGCAACGAGCAGAGATGAAGGTGAGGAGGGGGGGGTGGGGGAGGGCGAAGTGTACAAGACCGGTTTTGGAGCAGGCGGAAGGAGGGAGGGGAGGTCATAATTTGCTCTGGCAGGGGGGCGGGCAGCTGGGAGGGCGGAGTCGTGAAGAAGAGGGAAGTCGAAGGTGAGGGGGAGGGCAGGTCGTGGGCTCTACGAGCTCTCTGCGGGCGCAGCCTCGCCGTCCTCGGCCGCCTTGTCGCCGTTGGCTTCGGGCTCCTTCATCTCGACGTCCTCGGCCTCCTTCTTCTCGGCCTTCTCATCCTCCTTCTTCTCGGCACTCTCGTCCTCCTTGGCCTCCTTCTCCTCCTCCTTCTTGTCCTCCTCGTCGGCCTTCTTGTCCTCCTCAACCGCGGGCTTCTCCTCCTTCTGCTCCTCCTTCGCGTCCTCCTTCTTCTCCTCCACGGGCGCCTCGTCAGCGGCGGCGGCGTCCTCCTTCTTGGGCTCGGACGCGTCTTCCTTGCTCTCGGCGCCGTTGGCTTCGGGTGCGGGCGCATCTTCGCTCGCGCCGGCCTTGTTGAGCTGGGATTGCCACTTTGAAAGCACAGGACATCACGGGTCAGCTCAGCCGGTCTTGCGGTGATGGCAAGCGGAAGCCGGCGCACCTTGTCGAGAAGCTTCTTGGCGCGCTCCTTGAAGTGGAAGTCCTCGTCGCGAGGGATCGAGTCGAGCACCTGGATCTTGCGCATGACCTTGCCGATCTTCGACGTCTGCGACGCAGGCGCACCAAGAGACATGGTCAGCAAGCGCACACAGTAGACGCAGAGCGCAGCGGAGAGGCGCACCTGAAGCTGCTCGATCGTCATGTCGTCGTAGGCCTCGATCGTGGTGAAGTACTGATCGCAGTTGGGCATGTCCTTCTCCTGTTGAATGGCACGAAGGCGTCAGCCGGGTGCTCATCAGGCATGAGGTAGGATAAAGAACGAACAGCAGGCGGGTTCTTGCCGAGGAAAGCGCGCTGAAGCTTGTGACGCCAGTCCTTGACCTTGCCCGAGCTGCAAGAAACGAGAAAATCAGAAGTCAGGTTAAGGGCCAAGTAGCAGACCGACAGGGCGGGGACAAACTCCTGGTCGGTGTCTGTAGTTGGGAGCGAGGGCATCTGGTAAGTCCTTCGTCCGTTACGACGGATCAGGAGGGATGTCGACGCACCATCGGCGGCCTTCTTGGCGGTGCCCTTGGCCTTCGCGGGCTCAGCCTCCTCCTCGGACTCGATGTTGGCACTGGATTTAGCCTTGCCGCCTCTCTTCGACGTCGTGGCCTTGAGAGCGGGTGAGGTGACGGATGGGTAGGGGTAGTGCCGGACGACAAGGGGCGCAACAGAGACAGCTGAGAGTCAGTCAAGAGCGCAGGAAGGGCCTCGGAAGGTTCCCGAGGGTGGATGGCGAGGTGCGGAGGCGGTGGATGGTTGTGGACGCACCTTGGGCTTCTTCTCGACCTTGGCCTTCTTGCCCGCCTTCGAGTCCTTCGCGCCAGCCGCCGCCTTCTTCCTCTTCTTCGCGCCCGAGGAGGTGCCGACCTCGTCCTCGTCGTCGTCGTCCTCAAGCTCGTCAACGCCCTCCATGGCCTCGCTGTACTCCTGCCTCTGCCGGTCGAGGTTGGCCTCCCACTCGGTCGGGTCGGCCGCGAGCTTGTAGCCGTCGAGCAGCTCGCCAGACTTGCGGTGCGGCTCCGAGACGTAGGCGTCGATGTCCTCCGGCGTCAGGACTTTGCAATCAACGCGACGGGCCCACGAGCTGGAGTAAGCAGGGTGAACGGCGCGAGATCGGGCGTTGTTTGAGCGAGATGAGTCGAGCGCGCGCCGAGGGGAGCGCAGGCAGACGTGAAAAAAGGCGTAGGTCGACCGGACGGCATCCAAGCAGCAGGACAGGCAGCAAGGTGGGTAGAAAGACGGACATTCAGTCGGCATCCAGCAGGGAAAACCCGGTAGAGGGTACTGACTGGTCACCCTTGGGGTAGAAGCGGACGCAGACGTGGTCGCCGGTCTTGGGCTTGTCCTTCACGACATCCGAGCCAACCTCCTGCATGTCGACGACCTGTTGGCGCAACATCCGTGCGCACAGAAGATCAAGATCCAAGCAGAACAGAGGAAGGGGTCAGCCATAGTGTGCAGAGGCAAGGGTGAACGACGAAGGAAGGGCAGGGCGGCAGCAGGCTCGACGCGGTGGGCAGCGCCGTGACGCGCGGTTCCTGCCGCCGCCCCTCCTTAATCCCCCCAAGAGGCGACTGACCTTGCCGGGCCATGCGGGGTAGCCCTTGAGCTTGTAGAGAACGGTCGTGCCGACGGTGATGTCGGAAGAGGAGCCCTGGCAGGGTGAGCACAGAATCGGTCAGGACGCGGTCAGCCATCTGAGACGCGTCGCGGCGGAAGGGGAAGCTCGCGATGGCGCGTGCGCGCTGCTGCACGGGGCGCGTGGAGAGGTGCGAGCATGAGCACAGGGAAGGGACTGACCTTGCTGGCCTTGGAGGCGGTCTTCTTGGGGCCTGCCATGGTGGATAAGGGGGTGGATGCGGAGGGAGGACGGGGGGATCAGGGGGGAGGAAGCAGCGGGTCGTCGTCGGCGGCGAGCGGCGCGCGGCGAAAAGTGGCGGCAGCAGCAGCCAGAGCCAGGCGAGAAGCCACGATATACCAACGACCACTTGCACCTCAACAAGCAGACTGGACGCTCTCTCGTACCGACCCATGGCATCCGCATCGACTCTCCTGCTGCCCGGCGACGTCCTTCCGGCCAAGGGCGCCCTCACCAAGCTCGGACCTGGCACCCTCCAGACCTCCTCCCGCTCCATCCCTTCGACCGCCGCTGGCACGCAGACCTCGCCGCTTCTCATCGCGACGCGAGCGGGCGTCGTCGGCTCCGACAGCAAGGGCAAGCGCATGTGGGTCGAGGGCCGTGGCAAACGGGTGAGCCCTAGATCTTGCCTCCCCTTGAGAATCGATCGCCCTGCTCCCGCTCTCGAGGCACTTCACTGACTGCTGCCTGCGATCCTCTCTCGCTCATGCAGTACATCCCGGCAGCGCAGGAGTCGGTTGTCGGGACCATCGTTGCGCGACACGGCGAAGGCTACCGCGTCGACATCGGCGCGGCACACATGGCCTCGCTCGACGCCCTCGCCTTTGAAAGCGCGACCAAGCGCAACCGTCCGAACTTAAAGGTACGTTACAGCTCCTCCGTCGTCCTCTCCGCGACAGCGCTGACAAGCGCGCTTGTCTCTGATAGGTCGGCTCGGTTGTTTACGCGCGCGTCTCGCTGGCCAACCGCGACATGGAGCCTGAGCTCGAGTGCTTCGCGGCCGAGACGAACAAGTCGGAGGGCTACGGCGAGCTGAAGGATGGCGGGATGATCTTGTCGTGCTCGCTGCACATGGCCAGGTCGTGCGTCCAAATCCTCTGATTCCTGTTCACTGCCTTCCCCCCTCGCCGCGCCTCGTCCAGAGGCCAGCGAGCGCTCGACATGAAGACACCACATCACCACCCACTGAGAGCCTCTGTGCCTCGACGACAATTGATTGTTCGGATCCACCCTTTTCGCCTTCATCTTTCTTGCTGGTGCGGCTCTTGGAGGCCAAGCGCTGAACCGCTCACTCTTTCCGCGCGCTGTGATTCCAGCCTCCTCAACCCGGATTACCCCCTTCTCCCATCCATTGCAACCCTCTTCGCCTTCGAGACGGCGATTGGGACAAACGGCCAGCTTTGGCTGCGCGCGGCGACCGTCAAGCAGACGGTCGCGCTCGGTCGGGCGATCGGGCTCGTCGATGCGGGCGAGGTAGACGTTGACGGGATCGAGGGCGTCGTCGGGCAGTGGGATCTTGGAGAGGAGGCGTAGGGTCTGGTGCAAACGTACTCGGCTGCCCAGCAACCGATCAAGGACGTGAAGTCCTAGGGGCAATGCAGGCTCAAGGCGGCGGCGTTCAAGTGCGTGCGCGTTTCCCGCGTCTGTCTCTTTCTGCACCTGTGCCCGTGAGCTGACGCTTGTTTGCTTCTTCAGTACCCCTTTCTCGGCGCACAACGCCGAATGGCCTCGTCCAGCCGCCTTGAAGTCGTTCGCGGCTGCTTGCGCCTGAGCGCATCCTGCCGGGGCTGGCAGCCTTCGCGCACTCGCTGCCGTCGAGCTCGATGCCATGAGCTTCACTGCACCCAATGCTCAATCCACGTCCTGCGAATCGTTCGCGCTCCCTTGACTTGTCGAGACCGTGGATGAGTGCACTTGGCTGGCGTCACCGCATGCTGTCCGCGGGCACTTGTCTTTTCGCGCGCCAGTTGCCAGCGAAGGCCGCCGCAATTACCGACAACGACGACCCATCGCTGCAGCCTTTCTTCCTTGAGTAGCAAGGCAGCAAACTCCCAGCACGGCGCCGTTACCAGCAGCAGCGCATCGTACCTCTTGTGCGTCCTTTATCCCGTTTTGCGGGTTGTTCGAGCGAGCTGCGGCTGAAGCCTCCCATCGCGCGCCCGCCTCGCAGTCGCCATGTCGTCGCTCGTCACCTCGGTCACGCACAACATCCCCTGGGTCCTGCGCGCTCCTGCAGAGGCCATCATCGGCGAGGCACGCCCACTGTGCTCTGCTTGCGTTCGTCCAACGTCGCTGACGACCTGCCGGACGCCTTGCGTCTTGTTTCCCCCTCGACCAGCAATGCTACCAGACCCTGATCTACGACTTCAACATCCTGGACGCGGCTTGTCTCAAGTACTCGCTCTCCAAGGGTCTCGGACTCGGCATCGTCCTTGGAGGCTCGATAGTCAAGATTCCTCAGGTCCGTTTTGCTCCAGACAACGTAGAAGACGCTGGCTGCTAACGGCTTGCTTCCCTCACGCCTGCGCTAACTGGCCCTTCCCTCGAGCAGATCATCAAGATCGCCCAGGCACACTCGGCCATCGGCCTGTCGCTCCCGGCCTACCTTCTCGAGACGCTCTCGTACGCCATCTCGCTCGCATACTCGTACCGGTCGGGCTTCCCTTTCTCGACCTACGGCGAGAACTTCTTCAGTGCGTCTTCTTCAGCGCGCCGCAACTCCCTTGCATCAGTTGGACGCCTTCGCTGACGCCCGCTGCTTTACGCGGCCCTGCAGTGACAATCCAGAACATTATCATTACGCTGCAGATCGTCTACTACGGCTACAGGGGTGGCAACAGCCTTAGCACGGGCGGGCGCAACCAGGAGGAGGTTCGCCGACGCGGCAAGGTCCTCGCTATGGGCACCGCTATGGCTGTCGTCGGCGCTACGCTCTTCAGCAAGTCAATTTTGCCGCCCGCAGCGAGTGCGTCTTGCCCGAGCGCCTTGTGGTCGGCGTATGGTTTGCAGCTGACACTTACCTTTGACCCACGCCTCGTCCGCAGTGACCTTCCTCCAGGCCGCCTGCGTGCCCATCTCGCTCCTCTCTAAGGCGCCTCAGATCCTCTCGAACCACCGGCTCAAGTCGACGGGCACGCTCTCGGCCTTTGCCGTGTTCAACGCGCTGCTCGGCTGCCTCGCGCGCGTGTTCACGACCGCGACCGAGGTCAAGGACCCCGTCATCCTGTGGGGCTTCATCCTCGCCGCCGTCCTCAACGCCGTCATCGTCGTCCAGATGATCGCCTACTGGAACAACAGCGCTGCGACGTCGCCGTCGTCGTCGGTTAGCGCGGGCAAGTCGGCGCCCTCGACGCCGCTCAGGCTCTCGGCCATCAAGGAGGAGAGCACCTTTGCCGCGAGTCCCGTCTCGCCCACCTACAGTGAGGGCGGCAAGATACGCCGCAGGGGCAGCGAGACCGAGGCCACCGTCGGCTTGCCGCTCAGCCCGGCAGGGTCCGTCCCAGCAAAGCGCTGGGCGAGGAAGGCGGACTAAGGGGGACGACGCAGGGCACGCAGCGACGCTTCGCCGTTGGATCGATGGATCTGTAGCCAAACCTGCTTGACTCGCAGCTTGCGAGGGGCTCGGACAGCGTGGAGAAGCAGGGGCATGGCTCAGAGGCGTGAGACTGGTACACGAGAGGAGCGCAGGCTGAAGAAAGCGCGGGGGACATGAGGTGGTGCGCAACAGGCGCGAAGGGGCTGCAAGCTAGTCTACAAGATGTCTAAGGCGCGGTCTTGAGCCGCTTGGCGTCGGGCTGACCCTCGGAAGCCTGCGGCGCGGTCGGGGCGACGGTGGCAGCAGCAGCGGCGGAGGCGGCCCTGTATCGCGAGATGAAGAGCTCAGCCGAGAGCCTTCAAAGGGCAAAGAGGAGACGACGTACATTTTGGCGTAGATCGCCCGCAGTTTGAACTGCCGGATGCCCTTCCGCGGCCAAAAGAATGTCGTGAAGTGCCAGAGCCATCGTGTCCACCTGAGAGAGGCAAGATGGATCGCTCAGTCACTGTTGGAAGGCGAACCGCAAGCGGTAGCAGAACGCACTTGTCTCCGTCCTGGCCAATGGCGGACTTCTGAGCGACGACAACCTCGATCCGCCGTCCAATGACGAGCAGGCACTGCTTCAGGACCTCGACCTTGTCCTCGCGCGGTAGCTCTTCCGTGCCGTGCTTGAGTTGTTTCTGAATGCGCGAGATGGGTATTCGTTCAGTGGCTGAACCTCGAAGAGGGGTTGGTGAGAGAGCGTACGAGAGCAGATTTAACAGGCCGCAGCTCCTCCTTGGCCTCAGCCTCGTCCATCGACGCGCTATGAGAGATGAGCGTGTCAGTATTTCTCTACGACAGTCAACAGAGCGTGCGGACGACGCACTAATCCGACTCCGACTCGGAGTCCGTGAAGACCGGCGTGCCCTTACGCTTTTTGCCCTTGTCGGTGGCAAGAGCAGCAGGCGCCGCGGCCGCCTTCTTGGGCTTCTTCGCCGGCGCAGGGGCAGAGGAGGGACCGGCCTCTGCCGATGGCGGTGGGTTCAGTACGGAGGGCAGGACGGAGGGGACAGGCGGGTAGTGGCCGTGCTGCTGGAAGTAGGCCTCATGCGCGCGGGCCTGCGCCTCCTGCTGCTCCCGGTACAGGCGCGCGTTCTCCTCCCACTCGCGGATCATGCCGGCGAGGTAGTCGCCGCGGCGGACGAGATGGACAGCGGTCGGCGTGCTGCGCGTCTGGCCCTCCTCGAGCGGCTTGTTCTTGGACTCCTCGAGGAAGAATTTGCCCTGCAGGCCGAGCATCGGGTCCGACTGGATGGCCTCCCACGCGCCAAAGCCGTGCCGCCATATGCCGAGAATCAAGCGTGCGTCCTCGAGGGGCCCCCACTCGACCGTCCAATTTTGTGTAGGCCGCAGGTGCTCGTTCGGCATGCGCCAGTCGAGCGGGTTCTGCTGCGCACAAAAGCGGGCGATGACGAGGTGCGTTGCCTGCAGGTCGGCGAAGCGCGAGACGATCGTCTCGGCGTTGAGGTTGCCAATGCCGCGGAACTCCATGAGGACGGCCTTCTGTCGCATGTTGGATGTGATCTGCGAGACGCGCAGAGGTGAAGGGGTCAGCACGACGGGGATTCTGGGCGCACAGACCGTCAAACTGACCGTCTCTCCTGCGACCTTCTTGCCCTTGAGGTCGTCCTTGTGCTTGTCGATCGCCGCTTTGCCGAGCGCGATGAGCTCGTCGCATGCCTGAAGAATGATGGCCCGATTTTTGGTCTCGAGCTTCGCGTCGCGGACCTGAAACGCGTCACGGGGGTCAGCAAGACGATGATGTCAAAAGCGGGATGTTGACACACCATCAAGTCGTAACGTGCTCGGATGTCGCCCCACTTCTGCACTGAGCGGATGAGGTTGCGAAGGTCTCGGTCTGGTGGACAAGAGGAAGCGGGAAGGAGTCAGCAGCAGTTGAGGGCAGCGCTGAGAGATCTGGGGCAACGAGGGACATACCCCTCAGCTCGAGCGCACGCTGCGCTGCCGTCTTCCGTGGTGCGCCGGTCCCCTTCGTCTTCTTCTCGGCCTTCTCCTTCTCGGGCGATGCCGAACGGCTGCCCGGGGAGCCCGGGTCCATCATGTCCGTATATGTGACCGGTATGCTCGCAGCCGACCGCTTCTTCGGCTCAAGAGTAGATGACGAACCTGCCGCAGGCGCGGCCTTCTGCTCCTCCTCAAGCTTGATGTGCGCGCGCTGGTCCTCGGGGATGATCTCATCCCAGCTGAGGTCGTCGGCCTTGAAGTCCTGGACCGCGGCAAATTGCTGCAGGAAGCCCTCGCCTCCGAGCGACGTCCCACCGGCGTCGACGCCCGTCTCGTGGTCCTCGGCACGGTTGAGGATGTCGTCCAGGTCCATCTCGTCGAGCTTCTTACCCTGCGCAGAGTCGTCCGTCTTGAAGATGTTCTGTGCGCCGAACCTAGGGAGAAGACGCCGGAAGAGGTCAGACACGGCTCATCATACTAGGGGACAGAGAGACGCACTTCAGAATGGCACTGAGTTCGTCTTTACTAAAGTTCTCAGGCTTGGGCGCCGCAGCTGACCGGTTGCCGAGCGACGAGCCGGACGTGTCGACCTGGTTGATGACTGAAAGCCAGAAGTCAGTAGTTAGCATACCGTCCAAGGCTAAAGAGCAAAATGCACCCACTGGCATGCTCGAGGACCATCTTTTTCTTGGCTCGCTCGAGGACATCCTCCTCAACTGTGTCCTTGCTCAGCAGTCTGCAGGCAGAAAGGGATTAGCAGCAGAGCGACGGAAGACATCTAAGCGGCGAGCGCACCGGTAGACCATGACGTGGTTCTTTTGGCCGATACGGTGCGCGCGCGCCATGGCCTGCAGGTCGTTCTGCGGGTTCCAGTCGCTGTCGAAAATGATGACTGCAAGGTGAAAGGACTATCAAGCACGTGTTTGAGCAAAGGGAATGAAGATGAACGAACCAGTGTCGGCGGTGGCGAGATTGATGCCGAGACCACCAGCGCGGGTCGAGAGGAGGAAGGCAAAGTCGGGCGAGTCGGGCGCGTTGAAGTGCTCGATTGACTTCTTGCGGATTTCGGAGGGGACGGTGCCTGGCGGAGAGCAATGCAGGATCAGCAGACAGCACACAGGGGAGCAGGGTGGACGAGACCGACCGTCGAGACGTTGGTGGATGTAGCCGCGAAGGGACATGTAGTCGGACATGATGTCGAGCATGCGGACCATCTGCGAGAAGATAAGGACGCGGTGACCGTCTTTCTTGAGCCTTCCCAGGAGCTTATCGAGCAGGACCATCTTGCCCGAGCTCATGACGATGCCCTTGAGGATCTCGTCGTTGGTCGTCGCGCTGCTCTCGGCGCCGTCGAACAGAAACGGGTGATTCGAGGCCTTCTTGAGCTCCATGACGATGTTGAGCAGGCTAAACTGTTGGCCCTGTGCGCCCTTGCTGAGGACCGCAAAGTTCTTGGTGAGGATGTTGCGGTAGAAGTGCGTCTGCATGCCCGACATCTCGACGCGGAGGATTCTCTCCGACTTGGACGGTAGCGACTGAATGACGTCCTTCTTGAGGCGACGGAGCATGATGTGCTCGATGTTGGCGTGCAGCTCCTTGATCTTCTGCTCCTGGTCGGCGTCGTTGAGAGTGAAATCGTCCGAGAGCGCGAACTTGTTGGGCATGAGGAAGTGGAGGAGAGCGAGAAGCTCCTTGACGTTGTTCTGGAGTGGCGTGCCCGTGATGAGCATGCGCGACGCTGTCGAGAACTGCATCAGGGCCTCGTAGAGCTGCGACTCCGAGTTTTTGAGCCGGTGCGCCTGGGGAACGGAAGCGAAGGTCAGCGTTAGGCGCTTGAAGGCGAGCTGAACCCAATCCGGGGCGCACCTCGTCGACCATGAGCGCCTGCCACTTGATGCTGCCAAGGTCGGCCTTGTCCTTCAAGATGAACTCGTACGTCGTGAGAAGAACGTTGAGCTTGGGCTTCTTGGCGCTACCGAACTCGTATGTGCGGATAACCTCGCGGCTCTTGCTCGTGCCCATGTAGCAGACGACGTTCATGTCGGGCGCCCACTGCTTGAACGTGGCCTGCCATGCCGGCATCGTCGAGAGCGGGACGACAACCAGGAACGGGCCGTACTGCTGAACCTCGTGGAAGAGCCAGCTGAGGAAGGACACCGACTGGACCGTCTTGCCGAGACCCATCTGCAAGTCAGATGGAAAGCAGCGTGAACTGAAAAGTTACAAGTGAATGGTAGCGGAAAAGGCGCACCTCATCGGCGAGGATCCCATTCTCGAACCGGGACCAAAGATAGATCATCCAGTTGATGCCGGTGAGCTGGAAGTCCTTGAGCTCGCCCCCGGTAGCCTTGATGTACGGTGGGTCTTCCTTGACACGGTTGAACGCCGGGCGGCCCTGGTTGTAGTTAGCGGAGCGCCAGGGCGTTGTCTCGCACGCCTCACGCGCAAGGAAGGCGTCGATCTCGGTCTGCGCAGCGTCAGGCAAATCCTCGCGAGCTACCAGTAGGGATGCTGGTATCAGTCTAGGGTTGGACCCGCGGAGAGGGCAGAAATGACTCACACTCCCAGGTATTGTCCGAGTAAGGCAGGTCTGTGGGACAAGAGCGACCCATCCATCAGCTTCAGCAGCGTGAAGCGGAGTTGAGAGCCGTTGTACGCACTGGTCCACTTGCAGAAGTACTCGACTCGGTGATAAGGGTGTGCGTCCGATGGCGCGGCGTCACGCTGGCCCAACACTCGCTCGACGATCCTGTGCGACTCGTAGACCTGAAAAACCGGTGCGAAGTCAGCTTCGAACTGCGTTTCGGGTGGCAAAGGATGGACGCACCTCGTTGATGCGCTCCTTCTCGATGTTAAACGCCTCAAGATCCTCGCGCGTTGTCGTCGGGCTGGTGAGGATGCGGTTCTGGATCGTCCAGACGCCCTTGATGTAGTTGTCGACGCGCTTGAAACCCTTGTAGTGGCTGGACTTGAGGTACGCGTACGTCTCCTCGGTGTTGTGCAGATGCGAGAAGCCCTTCCACTTGATGATGAAGCGCTGCATAAAAGGAGAAGCTCAAGCTCAGCGCCAAGATGCAAGGACACGAAGGGGTCTCGGGCGCACAAGGTTGTGATGGGGTAGGTCTTGCGGGTCGCTCAGACGCTCCTCGTCGCGCATGTGGCCGACAACCAGCTCAATCTCGTCAGAGTTGTCTGCAGGCACGCATCAACAATTCAGTGACCGGAAGCGCTGCCAATGACAGAAGTTTACGCACCCGTGCCAGCCGCCACCGGATAGTAGCCGATCTCCTCGTCCTCCGAACTAAGCCCGTAGTCGACTGCGCTCACGTCGTACTTGGAATACTCGCCTCGTCCGCCGCCCCGTGCGGCACCGTCGTCCGAATCCGACCGTATCCGCTTCGCCTTCCTCGCCCCCTTTTTGTGCGACTTCGTTGCGTAGTCGTCTCCCGAGTCGGAGTTGTCCCGCCGCGCAGACTTGGAAACGAAGAGATTGGGCGCTGCAAAGCACGAGGCCCGGTCAGGCCTGCCTTTTTGGTCGCATCGGCGTGGTGGAAAAGGGACACACCAGCAGCCTTTGGTCGCTTCGCCGGCTTCACGCTCGCCTTCTTCTTGGACGCCTTCTTGCGCGCAGGCCGCTCGTCTTCCGTCTCGTCCTCGTCCGTCTCCTCCGCCGAGCTCTCCTGGTACACCTGTGAGGCGGATTACAGTAATATGCGCGTCAGCTCAACCGTCGCGAGCAAGACGTGCGATGCTGCAGACGGGGACGAACAGTCTTGCGCTCTCGATCCTGGCGCGGGCGGAGGCGGTGGGGAGACAACCAGGGCGGGGCGGGGCGCGCGCAGGTCAGCGACAGCAGCTAGCGACGAACGCCCACCGCTGTGAAGAGTCGAGAACGGGACGTACCGATCTGCGTAGGCCGTAGAGCTCTGGGTCCGCTTCCGGGTCGTCCAGCACCTGCCGCCTAACGAGCTTGAGCTTCTTGCGCGGTTGACGAACGACCTCCTCCTCCTCCGTCTCGTCGCCATGGCTGGAGGAGCCCGACCCGCCGGCGGCGTTCGGGTCCTCGAAGTCTCCGTCGTCCTTCTCGTACGCGCCACCCTTATCGTCCTGGTCGTCGTCGTCGCTCGAGGCGGACGAGAGGCCCGACTCCGACCCGCCGCCGCCTCCCGCTGCCGGTGCTGGCGGCGGGGCAGCCGAGTACGTGCGAGGCTGCTTGCCGGCGAAGGCCGGGTGGTCGGACGATTCTGCGGGTCGGGGCGGGTAGGCGGCGTACCCTGATGGCGGGGCGTAGCCGAGGTCCATCTCGTCGTGCGGCGTGGGATGTCGTTCGCGGGCGACCGATGCTGGGCGGCGGGCGCAAAGTCGCAGCTCACCACCTCGCACGACGAACGCGGACGGTGACCCTGGCCCATCCGTCTCTTTCACCTCCAGCCCACCCGGCTAGTCCGTGCAACGGCTCGTTGGACAGCATGCGGGCAGGCCCATTCCTCGGGCATGCTGATGCTTCCGCCCAGGCGAAGGGAGGGAGGGCTGACGTGCCGGCAGCCCGCCGAGTAGGTCGAGCTCCTGTGCGCAGTGCCGGCGAGGCCTGTGCTTGCCGGCCTCTTCCCATCTCAGCTCTGCCAGGTCCGTCCTGATCTTCCCTTGCTGCCAGAACGAGCTCCGTCTGCCTGACATACCACGCTGTTGCTCCATCTCGCAGCGTGCAGAGCGGCTGATGTCTCGACATCTGCATCGTACACCCGTCCAGCGCCGTTGCTGGGCCAACCTACAGCACCCCGTCGACCGGTGTCCTGACTCGAGCCCACTCCTCGTCGCTGACGACTTCAGTGCCCTCGAGCTGCCGCTTGAAGCGCGCAAGGTCGCCGTATACCTCGCCGAACGTCAGGCCCTCGACGCCGCCGGCGACCGCCTCGTCCCGCGATAGCCAGACGATCCCGCGGTAGCTGACCCTGCGCCCAGTCGCTTTCTTGTCCTGTCCGAGGACGCCGCCATCGGCCGTGTGTGTGCCCGACCAGCAGAGCTTCGCGACGGCGCTCTCGCGGACGATCTCGCCGTTTGGGCCCGTTGTCGCCGAGAAGATGACCTCGGTTGGGTTATTGATCCAATCGGCGAACGACGTGAGCACCCCCTTTTCGCGGTACGAGAAGTACGCCTCTCTCGAGCGCATCTCTGATTCGGGGATCGAGCCGCGGAAGACGAAGTCTGGGTGGATGTGCGTGGGTGCGAGCGGCCGCGCAGTCTGCAGGAAAGCTCTCACGCTTGCGACGAAGGCTGGGCGGACGGACGTCGTTGCGGGGAGGCGGGAGGCGCCGGCGATGGCGGACATGGGCTCCTAGGACTTGACGTTGCAGGAGAGTGGAAGAGGCGAGTGATGGTTGAATGAGGAAAAGAGAGAGGACGGGTTGACGCACGCCTTTCGTCTGATGATCTCACCCCCACTTTGCATCTCCCGAAGGTGAACTCGGTAGTCAGCGATGTGCACTGTAATCTGCGAGGCCAGTTGCTACTCAGAAGGCCCGCCCGCGCTGTCGTACGGATGCAAGTGCTGCTCGGCCTGCGTGCTGCGACGTCGGACCTTCGTCCGCGCGGCGCGGTCGCGCGCGGGGAAGGACGAGGGGAAAGGAGCTCAGCAGCTGGCCAGCCTTCCTTACACCATCCTGCCTGCCCTTGCAGCCTATCCAAGTCTGAAGTCAGCCAGCGCATGGCTCGAAGCTAGACGCTCTCTCCTCAACACGCTCGTCTCCCTACAGGGCGAGAGACAGATCCATCGGACGAGCCGATGTCGCGAGCGCCGGCCGCGCACCCATCCCCTTCCTCGAGCAAGGCCGGTGGGTCTTCTGTCCTCTTGTCGTCCTCGCAGGGCGCGCGACGGTACGACCCCGGGCCCGTCTACGAGATCAAACCACCAGGATGGCGTCCGCCGCTGAGCGGAGACGCGGATTTGGGTGCGTCCCTCACCTTGCGTCGCGCATGGTCGTTCAGCCCAGGGCTCGAAGCTCACCCGTCGCCGGCTCCTGTCCTTTGGCTGCAGGCTACCCTGACTACTTCCCCAACCGTCCCGGGCATGGGCAGGACGAGGACCACCTATCTGAGTCCTTCATCCGCCAGGGCTATGTCTCGAAATGGGGCCTGAGCAACAGCGTTCGTGCTGTCCTGCGTCGCTTGAACGCGAGGAGCTGCGCTGACTTGCCTCATTTCACCCCTTGCAGTCAGAGACCTACTCGGTCCATGGCCTTGTGCTGCAGTCGCTCGGCAGGACGAAGCTCAAGACCCTCAATGACTCGATGAGCTCACTGCTCGCCAGGCGGCAGGACGAGAGCGCGGCGGTCGAGTGCGTTCTTTCGTTTGCTATCGCTGCGCAGCGCTGATGCTGACGACCCGTGCGCTTGGCCGTCCGCCGCAGCCCTCACACGTACAAGATACCTCCGCGCCTGGTCCTGCACGAGACCAAGAAGCAGGCCTACATCGCGGACCTCGCCAACCCGACCGTACCACTGCACAAGCTGTCACGCTCAATACCGCACGGCTTCAAGGGCGTCGACCTGCTTGAGATGCTCGCCGTACACGAAGTTGCCCTCGACCGTGCCCTCTGGTTCATCAAGGTTTGCGGAGGGAGCGAGCTTGTATGTCTAACGCTTTTTTTCTCTCCAAGCAAGACAATGAACGCTGACCTCGGTGTTCGCGGACAGATCTCGATGCGCTCGGCGAAGTCTCAGAACCTCACTCCTCAGGCCCAGCTCAACGCCGCGAACCTCGCCTCGGCCACCTACACCACCGACTTCACCAACGCCTTTGCCACTTTCCTGAAGTCTCAGCTCGCGCAGATCACCGTGCCGGCGACCCTGCCGTCCGTCCTGCGCACCTCGGCAACCTTCTCGGTCAAGTCGTCCTTCAAGTCGATCTTCTCTACCACAGCGACGCGTGACAAGTGGCTGAAGAAGTGGGGATATAGCAACCGGCTCCTGCGCCTCTGCTTGCTGCCTGAGCATGCCCTGATCGATCGTCGCGCTCTGCTCGGATGGGTTGTCACCACCCTCGCCTCGGCCAACGTAGCTCAGATTGGCTTCGTCGTCAAGCTGCTCGAGGAGCACTCGTCCGCACTGCACCTGGACGGCGCCCTCAGTAGGACGTTCCTGGAGAATGCGCTCGGTCGTCTCACCGGAGACCTCGCGGGGAAGAAGGAGCTCGAGGCAACCACGGCGCGCCTCTCAAAGGCCATCCAGTGCCTGTTTCTCTCAGCGCCACATCTCTTCGTCTCGCCCCGGCTGTACACCCAGCATCTGGCGCAGCTGGACCTGCTCCTCTCGCCGGCAACCGCCGGCAGCGGCATGCTTCCGCCCTTCATCGCGCGCGAGGACCCTCTCGCACACGAGATCCTCGCAGCGATGGGCGACGCTTGGGCTGCGGTCAAGGCGCGCAACAACGCACTGCTCTTTGGAAGTTGGGGGATTGGCGGTGGGAAGGGGGTCTGGTCCGAGCGTAAGGGCACGCTCGGAGACATCTGGATCCTCGACTCCATCACGGCGCTGTCGGACATGGCGCGCGTGGCTAAGGCGTTCTTCGCATCGCTGCCGTCCCATCCTCCACATTCGACGAGCTCATCGCCGGCACCGGTCGACACAGCTCTCACTCTGAACGCCTCCTTCGCCGTCAAGCTCGATATCCTCCTCTCGTGGGCTGTCGCGAAGTCAGACGGCCGGTCAAGATCTGCCCGCGCACAAAGATCTTACGCCGTTGCAACGATCCTTTCGCATTTCCTCGCTGCCCGGTCCAACACTGCTTCGCAGCCGCCTGCAGGTTGGCCGACTCTTGTCCAGGACGAAGTCTACCGGTGGATTGAGGACAGCACGCTCGCCCGCGCGGAGGAGAATATCGAGACCGTCGCCGACGTTCTAGGCGAACTAGCGAGGAGGAACGTAGTGAGCTACGCCGCATACCTCATGCAACTTATCGCTCGAGGCATGACGTGGAGCGTCGTCGGGTCGAGCGTGGACGTGCGCCCTGTCCTAATCATCACACGCCCATCTGCAAGGCTGACGTTCATCTTCCGCAGCAGAGCCAACACTTGCCCCATCAGCTGCGGTTGCTGCGCTCGATACCCCTCTTCAACGCGTCTCAGTCCATCCGCCATCAGCGCCAAGTTGTCCTCTACGGCAGCAGCCCCTCCGGCACCTACCCCACAGGTTGGGACACCAGCACTGTTCTCGACTCTTGTCGTGGAGAACTCATCGCCGCTTTCCCCGAGATCCTCCTCGGCTTCCACTTCGAAGGTCCGCCGGCGTCTGCTCTTCATCCAGTTGCGCTTGCTCATTCTGAGCCCTCTCCTCACAGACGAGTCTCTCGCCCGCGGCATCGCGCCTTCAGAGGTTGCGCCACTCGAGACTACCATCCCGACACTACTGCATGCGCCGTGCTTCATCCAGGTCGAGGCGGTTGACAGAGTTCTCCTGAGCGCAATCACATCACCCGAGTGCGTCCGTTGCCCTTTGCCGAGATGTGCAAGCCTGATCCCAGACTGTCCGTGGTTCTCGTAGGTCGCCACCGCCAAACTCCGCACTGCTCTTCCGGGTCATCATGCTTCTTGAACGGCTCGGCAATTACTCGGCGGTGCTAGACGTAAGTCTCCGACCCTCGAAAGAGGGGCAGCGCGCTCGCTGATCATCTCGCGTCACAGATCATCGTCCTCATCCTCGAATCATCCTTGGACGAAGGCGTTCTCGAGTCGACAATTGATTGCGTCAAGCGTTGTACCGATATCTGGACTGCGATGGACGCCAAAGCGCGCCTCGTAGAGGCGTTGCTCGAGCGGTACCTCATCTCACGGACGACGGCGACACCTCACCGTGCCCTGCTCGGACTGCTTCTGCAGGCCGCCGATGCCGGTCTCCTGCACGAGGAACTCAAGAGCGCACTGCTGCAAGACCAGGCTGTCTTCCACATGGATCAGGTGCGTCTTTAGCCTCAGTTGTTAGCCAAGCCAGCGACTGACGCCACTCGCACTGCCAGTCCACTCTGCCGCTCTTTTTCGGCAACGTCGCCCCTTCCCCTGGTCCGACAGACGACCTAGTGTCGTCGAAGGTGTCTGCCCTGCAAGAGTCTGCTGAGGGCTCGATGGGCAAGGCCCTCTGGAGCCGCTACGTCGATGCGAGCGAGCTGCTCAAATACCTCACACGGTCGGGTTACGAGAAGCACATCTTGTCCGATGAGGCCGAGCTTGTAAGCCAGGCGCTCAAAGGCCTCGAAGGTCGTCCATCGACGCAGGTTCGTTCCCATTCGCGTCCGCTCTGGTGGAGAAAGCTGACCATCCACTCCTCGCTACAGTTCGTCACGACGGCAACTCAGCGGCTGTCTGCCATCATCGAGCGAGCTGCGATCTCTGCAACCAGTACGCGTCCACAACTGGATGCCTTCATTGAGGACATCAGCGGGGTCCTCCAGATCGTCGCCCTTTCGCTTGCGCAGTCCAAGCCCTCAGACGGCACGTCAACATCAGCTGACTGTACCTGCGACCCTCGTCTTGCTCCGTTGGTCACATCGGTTCTCGAGGCCCTGCTGGTCCTCTGCGTGTCGTCTGAGGCCTGCGCGGACGTCAAGTGGGCCCTCGTCGTATCCGTTCGGCTTCTCCACGTCTTTCTCGGCCTTGTGCGCAACGGCATCGCTCAGGTGTGGACGGCTGGCGCTAAAGCTCACGTGGACAGCATCATTTCTTCCTTGCTGCGGCTTGCAGTCGTGAGTCGTCCTGCCTTACGCTGATACACCTTAGTTTTGCTGATCGCCTCGCGCACGGCTTTTAGGTACACGCCGGGACCGCCACGCTCGACAAGGAAATGTTCGAGCTACTCCTGGACACGCTCTGGACCTTTCTTGACGGTAGGTTCAGCCTCTGTGTACACCTTACACCTTGAACGGCCGCTGAACCTTTCGGTGCCGACATCTTAGACCTTCCTAAGGATCTTAAAACTTCCGCTTTGACGTCGCTTCGCATCTTCCAGACGACGGAGAACCCGCAGCTGTCCCCTTCGATTCCGGACGAGCTCAAGGCTGAGCTTTCTGCCATCCTACCTCAAGTTAGCAACGCCTCCTGGGACTCCGGGCTTCTTCTCCTGGCGTCAGACGGCTCGCGTCCGGCCATCGAAAAGTGGCCCGCCCGCCCGTGGGTATGGAACGAGCAGATTGAGCCGCCGGCGCCGCCCCTCTCGCACCGCGACTCCTTCTTCCCTCCTCAGCCCGTCCGCAACACAGCGTCCGTATCTCTCGCGCTCTTCCGAGCGGAGGGCACGCGCGAGCACCTGCCGAAGCGCTCTACGTGCGCCTGGTTCTCCGCCGACGACGTGATCGCGTCGACCGCGGGCCAGAAGGACATGGGCGGCTGGGCGGCACTCCGGAGCGAGCAGACGTACACGGACGAGCTCGAGGGCTCGTCGTTCGCGCGCGACCACCTCAACAGCCTGACGGACGTGCCGCTGCCGGACGAGGTGCTGCAGGCGGAGCGTCCGTCGCTCAATGGGTCGGCGGAGCAGGCAACGACGCCCTCGTCGACGTGGACGGACCTGAGTGCGGTCGCCGGCAAGCCGGGCAAGACTTCCACAAAGCGCAAGGCGTCGACCTCGTCGGCCTCTGGACCGCCCGCGCAGCGGCTCAAGGGCTCGTCCGCTGCCAACGCGGTCGTCCTCGACGGAGCGGACCAGCTCGAGCCGAAGGGCAAGAAGGGCGCCAAGCCGTCGACGAGCAAGGTCGCGGGCGGGCAGCGGCAGCCAGCTCAGGCCAAGGCGGACAGCGGTGGAGCAGCAGCAAAGAAGCGCAAGAACTCGACGGCGTGATGGCAGCTTCTAGATGACGGATGTCCTTCGCCTTTGACAGTCATCTTTCGCGTACGATCCATTGCGAGTTCATGCGATAGAAGACTGAGGAGGGTGGGGGTTTGCGAACAGCCCGATTAAAGCGTCTAAAGTCTAAAGAGAGAGAGAGGAAATGTCCGTTGCGTCCACGCCTCCGACCGGGCGGAAGATTGTCTATGTAAAATCATTGAGTACAGCAAAGCCAGATTTTTTGTCTACACAAGGAAGGGTTGGGAAGGGGGGGGAAGGCTCGCAGCTGCATCCCTTCAATGGGCCGAGCTCATCGACAGGCCCGGGTTGCGGGACGGCTTGACAGTCGCGACCGACGGGCTGCGCGAGACGCGAGCCGAGCGCGAGCCAATTTCGAGGTAGTCATCCTCGTCGTCCTCGGACTGGTTGTCGTACCCGTCTGCGCGCGGCGGCGTCGGCGTCGGCACGTCGACGGCGAGCGTTCCCGGCTCGGCGTTGGTGCTGATGGCTGAGGCGAGCGCCGAGGACGAGGCCGATGTCGTCAGCCCCTGCAGGCTCGCAGCAAGGTCCGACATGTTGAGGTCGCCGCGGTTGCCAGCGCCTGCGCTCTGTGACGCGCGCCGGCCCATCTGGAGCAGGTTACCTTCCGACTGCGTGCGTTGGACCTGCTGCTCCGACTCGTCGTAATCCGGCAGGCCCTGGACGGCCGAGAGTGGGACGACGCCGCCGCCGAGGAAGCCGCGCGACGCGACCTGGTACGACGGCACCTGCGAGAGCGCCGTCATGTCGTCAAACGAGGCGTTGCGGGACGGACCGTTCGAGTGAACTGGCGAGTGGATGGCCGACGACGACCCGGAGCCGTTTGCAGAGTGAGCGGCGCTCTGAGCGGCACTGTGCGATGCGCTACCCGAACCCGACCCGTGATCGGAAGTGAGCGCGCTGAGCGAATGCAGGCCCTTCTTGTGCCCACCGCCGCCGGAAAGCGACGTCAAAGGCTTGAAGGGGCCCTTGAACAAGCTGCCTCGTCGCGAACCTTGCTCCTCAGCCGCAGCGTACGGCGGCATCTGGCCGGCAGGGCCAGGCGGCGGGCGCTCGCGCTCGGGCGAGGACGGGCGGCTGTTTGGCCGACTGCCGGAGCGGCTCAGGGACCTGCGGAAGCCCATGCGGCTGCCTGAGCGGCTCTCGGGCGGCGTGCGGTGCGGCGATCCTCTCTGCGCGTCGGGCAGCGATGCACCGATCGACATGAGCAGCTCCGAGTCGGCCCAGTTGAGCCGCGGTCGCTCAGGCACGGCCAGACCGTCGGCGGGAAGGGACGAGTCGGGCAGCGCGCGCATGCCAAAGACGGGCGAGCCAGGCCGCGAGCCAGGGCGGGACGCGGGAGGTGTTGTGGAGGGGCTGTTAACCCTAGACGACCACGAGGCGGCGGCCGTGTTGGACGTCGAGGCGAGCATGCCGGCGTTGGCGACTCGGTCGTAAACGTGGTTCGAGTAGGACGGCAGCTCGAGCTGCTGGTCGCTCTCAGCATCGCCCTGGAGGCCGAAAAGGACGGCGCGGGTGTGCGCCGACGCCATGCGCGCTTCCTCGGCGAGGTGGTGCGACAGAACGTGGATCGGCAGGGCGCATCGCAACTCGGAGGCTGCAGAGCAGTCGGTCAGCGAGAGCGCACGAAGTAAGATCGTCAGGTTGCACGCACTGTGACCGTCGGGATTGCTGATGACGCAGCTCCACTTGATCTTGTGCGTGACGAAGACTGGGTGGACGTTGTGTGTCGGTGTGGCCCACATGGGCAGCGGGATGGAGATCATCGTGTCGACCTCGCCGTCGCCGAGCTCCACCTCGCGCTGCTCCTCGCGCGCGGCGAGATATGCAGCCTGTGCCTCGACGTGCGTGGCAGTGACGGGGTCGAGGCCGCCGACGAACGCGTCCGACGCGGACGTCTCGGACGACGTGCTGTTGCGCGGCGCAGCGGCGGACGACGACGATGCCTCGCCGATGCTGTTCCTGCCGGAGGACGGGCCACTAGCGGTAGACCGACCGCCGTTACCATGGTTGGTGAACTCGGGGAAGTAGCCGTCCGTCTCGGCCGACGCAGGCGCGGTCGACAGCGGGCCCATGGTCGACCTCGGACCCGGCGTCGTCGCAGGACTTCCGCCCTGGCTTGCCTGAAGCGCCTCGAGCTCGTCTCGCTCGCGCTGGCTCGGCCGGCGCACGAGGCCCTTGACCTCCTTCTCCTTGTGGACATACGCTTTGCCGTTGCGAATGTCGTGCTTGATGGACGCGGCGACGCGGACGTCCGGGTGCGACGCATGCTTGGTGTGAACGAGCGTGTACTCCTTGACGACGGTCGAGATGGACGTGACGTGCACGCCCTTCATCAGCGGCTGGAACTTGATGGCGATGGGGATGTTGTCGCCGGCGGCAAAAGCCCTACGCAGAGCAGAGAAGCATCAGCAACTCACTCGATCGAAAGAAAGGAAGGGAGAAAAGACGCACTTGTGCGGTAGCGTGAGCGAGTACGAGACCTTCATCGGCCAGGTGTTCTCAATCTCGAGCGTCTGGGTGAACTCGAGCGCCTCGGCCGTGAACGTCCTGAGGAGGACGACGGGCTTAGTCGCCTGGAAGTTGGTCGAGAACGCGCCGGTGCGGTGCGCGGTGGCCCGCAGCTTGTACGCGACATGTGCCTCGTTGTTCCACGTCCGGATGGACGACGGTAGCGTCGAGTCGGGTTCAATCGTCATCGAAAAGGGGAACGAGTGGATGCCGGCCTTGAGCGTGTGCGACTTAGCGTGCGGCGTCTTGCCGCCCGGCGTCGGCGGGACAGCGTTTGAGTTGAGGAAAGTCCAATCGTGCTGGATCAAGACATGCGTGTAGTGGTGCGAGCGCGTCGAGGTGCTGCAAAAGCGTCAAAGGGCAGAGACGTACGTCAGTGACGTCGTTCGGCCGAACAGCAACCAGCACCCTCCTCTGGAATCATGTCCCCCTTTCCCGTTGGTCGCAATCAGTAGCTTAGCAGCTCTAATGACCCTCATCGGCCTTTGAAAACGCTTCCTACGCCAGCCTGAGCCCTTTCAGGCTGGTGATCCGCCTCGAGAGCAGGGGCGCCTACGGAATGTGGGGCAAGGATAACGCACCCTGGGCCCTCGCCGAAGGCGACCTTGGCCTTGCCGGTGAGCTGGAGGGTGATCTCCTTGAGGCTGGTGCTCTCGACGAGATGCAGCAGCACGCGGCCGGACAGGACAGCGGGGTTGGTGTCGCCGCCTGCGCCGCGGAGGACAACAAAGTCCTGGTCGAGCACGATCTCGAGCCACGAGTGCTTGCCTTGCGGGTCGCCTGCGTGGTGGCTGCCGAGCGCATGCGTGCCGGCCGTGTAGGACCCGAACTCGGACGCGGGCGTCGTCGCGCCGCTCATCGAGGGGAAGTAGGACGAAGAAGGCGTCTGCGCGCCGGACGGCGTGCCCGCCGCGAGCGAGTACTCTGCGTCGAAGCCGCCGCCTTGGAAGCCCACACCGCCTGGCGTGGGCGGGATCGGGATGTTGGCAGGGTTGGGAGCTGAGCGGTCGCCGCCGTGGCCATGCAGGAGCGACGGCAGGTGCGTGGCCGACGTGTGCGACGAGAGCCAGCCGGTTCGGGGCATCTCGCTGCGGCTTAGCTCGTGGACGGATCGGGTGGGCGAGGCTGGAAGGTGTGCTGCTGCGGCTGTCGGTCGAGGGGGACGGAGGACGGGGAGAGCTGGACACGAGCACCACAGGAGTGTGCCTGCTGGAGGCTTGGAAGAGGGGGTGGGAGGGGGAGGAGGGGAAGAGGGTCGAGGCGAGGTCGCGCTCGTCTCTCTTCGCGCGGAAGCGGGCGCAGATTCTGCTCCCTGATGTCACTTTCCGTCTGCCGCTTCCTGCACTAAGCCAAACGGCACTTTAGTCCGCGCAAGCTGTCGTCGTCTCCCGCACTGGTTGTTCGGCTGCCCTTCAGCTGTGCGCTTGTCGATGAGCACTAGGCAGCAGCTCTGCCGGTCGGCCGAGGTCAACAGATAGAGGGCCAGCGAGTCTAGCGGCGCGCGCTGCGATCGGGTAGGGTCCCCTCACCCACCCCCCTTGCCCAAAACGAAAGACGTCCCTCGATATGCACCCTAGCCCACCCCACCCAATCGCACAGCTAAGGACCAATCATACATACAGCAGCCTGACCCGCAAGGAGGCCGCATCCCCTTGCGCGCCGCCTGCCGCCCGACGACGACGAGCGCGCCGATCGACAGGGAAGGGTGCACCCGCAGCTCGTCGCTGCGTTTTCGTCGGAAGAGTGTTGTTGGTGGGGGGTCGTGAGAGGAGAGCTAGGGAGAAGAGGAAGGGATTCAGGCGCTCTATGCGCTGACCACAGGCTGTATCAGGGTGATGTTGTCGCCCTTGAGGAGAATGCGGCCTGGGATGACCGACGACGGTGACGAGGGCACGACCAAAGCAATTCAAGGCAATGTCGGGGCGAATCAGACAAGCAGAGGAACGAAACGGTCAGGCGACTGGTTACTGGCAGGAGAGGCAACCAAGCACGAGGGTGCTGGCAGCTCTAGGTTGGAAGAGAGACGACGTACCCAGCTCCGTCCTCGACTCGCCCTTGACCGAGACCTCGGCCGCCTGGTCCAGCACGACGTTCATGAACTCGTCGAAGCCCTGCCAGATAGCGAATCGCGACGCGGTCAGCTGCGGCTGCGACGCGCAGGGGTGAGAGTTGAGGATGGACGCACGACGATGACACCCTCCATGCGGACCGACGTGTTGTCGTACAGCCAGATCTGGACCGTCGATTTCTGAGGGGACGGCGAGACGAGAGCGAGCCAGGCGACGAAAAACGCAGCAGCCATGTCGAACACGTTGAAGCAGCGAGAGCAGCAGCAGCAGCGAGGTCAGCTTGGAGCGGCAAAGGGTCGGACGGCGAGGAGCGGGGCTCGGGACGGACCGACTGGAGGTGCTTGAAGATGATATTGATGGGCTGGACCATCACGCGAGCGTTGCGGCCGGACATGACGGGCGGCAGAGGAAAGTGGACCGAAGGGAGGGAGGGGAAAGGGACGGGGGGGGGGGGAGGATATGCGATGCTGTAAGGCGAGCGAGGAGACAAGAGGTGGGCTGCGAGGTGAGGGCAGACCCCCGAGAGAACCCCAGCGTCGGGGGTCGTCCGACAACATCCGCCCGCGCGCAGGCGGCCCTTCCCCTCCTTCTTCGGTTGACTCGCCCACCAGCGCGACGTTTGTTCCCTCCCAGGCAGCCAGTCTCTCGCAGCCATGCCCGCCTGTCCCCAAGCACCGCGCTCCTTCTCCATTCGCGTGCCGGCCACGTCGGCCAACATCGGCCCTGGGTTCGACGTCGTCGGCCTGTCGCTCAGCCTGCACGTCGTCCTCGACGTGTCCATCGACCCGTCCGTTCCTCCTTGCTCCCTGGTCGGACGCGCGGGCTGACAAGCGCCACCCTTCCTGGAACGCAGCTCAAACCCGGAGGAGACGACGCTCTCGTACGAGGGCGAGGGTGCGGTCGGCGTGCCGCTGTCGCCGTTCAAGAACCTCATCACCCGCACGGCGCTCTACGTCCTGCGCGCGTACGACATCCGCTCCTTCCCGCCGCACCTCAAGATTGCCGTCAACAACCAGATCCCGTTCGGGCGCGGGCTCGGCTCGTCGGGCGCGGCTGTTATCGGCGGTGTCATCCTCGGCTCGATGCTCGGCGGACTCGAGCTCCCGCTCGCGCGCATGCTTGACTTTGCGCTCATGGTCGAGCGGCACCCGGACAACGTCTCTGCCGCGCTCGTCGGCGGCTTCGTCGGCAGCTACCTGCGCGAGCTCAGCGAGGCTGAGACGAGTGCGGCTGAGGTGCCGCTGGCGGAGGTCCTGCCCGAGTACCCGCCCGACGCTGGACCCGACTGGGGTCTCAACCCGCCCATCCCCCCGCTCGGCATCGGCCACTACGTCCGTTTCGGCTGGGCGAAGGAGGTCAAGGCCATTGCCATCGTCCCCCGTTTCGAGCTGTCGACGGCCAAGGCGCGCGAGGTTCTCCCCGCGTCGTACAGCAGGAAGGACATGGTGCGCGCGCAGTCTCCTGCTGCCCTCAGACGCGCAACATCGGCCCAAGGACTGACCTTCTCGTTCACCCCGCCGTCACAGGTCTTCAACCTGCAGCGACTTGCCGTTCTCACCACTGCGCTCGGGCAGTCGCCGCCCGACGCCGACCTCATCTACGAGGCGATGAAGGACCGCATCCACCAGCCGTACCGCAATGTCCTCGTGCGTGACACTTGCGCCCTCGCCGATCCTCGCTCTTCGCTGACTCCCTCCCCGTGTCCCTCTTTGCCGATCGCATCTGCGCAGATCCCCGGGCTGCCGCTCGTCCTCTCCTCGCACACGCCCAAGACGCACCCGGGCCTGCTCGGCATCTGCCTCTCGGGCGCGGGGCCGACGATCCTCGCGCTCGCAACCGACAACTTTTCCGCGATCGCCGAGAGCGTGCGCAGGACGTTCCAGGGCGAAGGGGTCGAGGTCGACTGGCACCTGCTGGAGGTCGGCGGCGGGAGTGAAGTGTGGGAGGACGGGGTCAAGAAAGTGCTCCAGTAAATGTCAACTAGATGTAAATGAAGTCACTATCGACCTGAGCGGCGGCCCCAAGCTGGGTATGATGCTCAAGGGAGAGCGAGTGACATTGCGGAAGTGAAGGCTGAGTATCAGCCGTTAGATGAGTCTGGCCGTGGTATCATATAAAGGGCACATCAACCTTAGGCAGATCCGATACACCCTGAACGACGACGACCTTTGGCGCGCGCGCGCAGCAACTGATCGATGTCGCGGCCCCGACCCCTCCGCTCGGCCTTCGCACCATCCTACGACCCTCTCGTCATCCAGGAAGGATGGGAGTGCATGCTGAATGTCCGCTATGACTGACGCTCCCATCCTACTCTCCATCTCAGCCCGCTGACTTCACTGCAGAGCGCTATCCAGCCCTTCCCTTTCAAGCGGGCTGAGCGCACGTACCCCCTCGCCTTCGACCTTCAATCCCTCGTCCGTCCAGGCTAACACGCGCCACTCTCTCCTGTCCCTCGACCGCTCAGTCTGAGAGACGTGGACGTCAAAAGGTGCTTCCTTCGATCGAAAACGGGAGCCCGCTGAGCCAGCCGGGAGGGAGGGCCTTTAAGAAACGCCGCGGCGCACCCTTCCTCGCTGATATCCCCTAGCGACCCTTCCTTCTTCTCCTTCCCTCTCAACTCCCTTCCTCCCGGTTATCGCCATCACCAACGGGTCGAATATTCCTGCAACGATGCCTTACGAGAACCAGATCGGTGCGCTTGCACTCCACCGGTTCAACTTGATGAACTGAGGACTGACGCTTCCTTCCCGCTACCTTCGCAGGTATCTTTTACCCTGTAGGCCTCCCGTCTCTTCCCTGTCGCTTTCGGCTGCTGACCGGCTGTCATTCACTGTCTCGAAGGCCTCCTGGGTCAATGGTACGCAAGCTCGTCCGCTTGCACTGTTGAGAAGCCCCTTCTGATGCCCCTTGCCTTCACGCCCAGGCTTCCTCCTCGCAATCGAGGTCAAGGAGGCTATCCATTACTTTTCGACCTATCGCCAGGAGCGCGCTAGTAACCGCATCGGGGTGCTGGTCGCACTGTTGTCCGACTTTGTTTGTGAGTCTTTTCTTGGTAGGCATCACCCCGCTCGCGGCCAAGCGGCTGACAACACGCCTTTGCACAGGTGTGATTAGCATAATGATCTTGAGCTGGCTCTATGTGATCAAGTACGAAGTCTGTTTGCTGCACCTCTTCTCCGAATGGCGACTGACAGCGCGCACTCTCCAGGCACTTTGGCGACCGCGAGTACACCGAAGTGGGTCCAAAACGTGGTCCGCACAGAGCGCGACCTGGCTGACCCCGCTCTTCGACAGAATGCCATCCCTTGGCCCGTTCCGGCATACTGCGTGCGTTGTGCTGCTCGAGGAGTATCCTAGCACAACTTCTTAATGCTTTGTGGCTCTACAGATCACGACGTCCATTGCAACCCTTATGTGCCAACTCGTTCTACTCGGCCGCCTACGCACGCTCTCTGAGGCTTGGTTCATGTCGGCCGTCATCGCACCCGTCGTGACGGGCGCGTTCGTCATGGGCGCCAGTGCGTGTCTTCCAGCTTTGCCCTTTAGAGGCGCCGACTGATTGAAGGTGTGCTACAGTCTGCACGCATGCGCTTGCGACCAAGGCCTCCAACGAGCACAAGCTGGTCAGCATGTCTCATTGCCTCTTGCGCCTGCTCAAGTACTGACCTTCGGGCTTCATAGTCGACCATCTGGGCTGGTGTTCGTGCCGGCGCCGACATCCTCACTGCCGCGGCCATCATCATCTACCAGCAGACGGCCCGCACGACAATCGCCTCGTCGGACAGCATGATCAAGCGAATCTGGCTCACGCTGATGTCGACCGGATTCATCTCGAGCGTACTGTCGCTGCTCACGCTCGTCCTGTTCGTAACGAGGCCGCCGCCGGACGGTCACGTCAGTGTCTGCTCACCAACATTGATTTCTGCGCTGACCCGAAAGCTGAGCGTACTTGCTGCAGTTGGGCACGATGTTCAGCATGGTACTAGGCCGAGTTGCCTCGCTCACGATGAGTACGTCGCTTCGTCTCCCATGCTCGCACTTTGGCGCGCTGACGGCTTCCGCCATCTTTACAGTCATGAACCTCGTCCGTCTCCGCACCTTCTGTTCTCGCGTAACTCGTTGGTGACGGATTGCCGCTCTGTCCGCAGAACACCCGTCTCGAGAACCGCACCCTCTCGCCTGACGACCCGGAGCACCACCGCTCGCGCACAGACGCATTCGGCCTCAAGCCACGCAACGGCGGCGTCCGCGTCGACCGGTCCGTCGTCGTCCAGGCCGACCGCGAGGAGCACAGCTTTACCGTCCGGCCTGCCGTGCTCTACTTGCACACCGGCGGCGGCGGCGTGGCGTCAGACACGTACGACCACCACCACGGCGACGACGGCGAAAATGACGACGTCTCGTTCGACAGCAGGAAGCAGGAGTCGCAGGTCGACCTTGTCAAGTAGGCGCGATTTGTCCCCCAAGCCTGTTGTCTCTCCTCTCGCTCCCCGCACTCACCCCTTCCCTCGCCCCTTAACCGCATCGACATTTAACTCGCCATCTACTGCGCGCGCACCACTACTCGTCGCCTTTTCGCCTCTTTCATCCCTCCCCAAGACCCTCTGTTCTACACGTGCTTCGCGCGCTTTCTTCGAAGTGTTCTGGAGATCTTGAGATCGAGGTATGAGGGGATGCAAGGGTAGTGCCGTCGTGAGGTGATGCGGGTGCTGAGCGTGGAGTACAAGTAAGGGGTTCGACGTGAGAATAGGGTAGCTCTATGGTGAAGATAAAGCAGATCAGACTGTAAGGGGGAGAGGGAGGGGAGGGGGGGGGGGGGAGCTGAGGAGGCGGCACAAGATGAAGAAGTCTGAGAGGCCGAGTAGGAAGGAGGAAAAGGCAGGCGGCCGGCCGCAAAAGGTGGAAGAGCGCAAAGGTATGAAGCGGCACTCAGCCGAAATTCTCTCTCATCTTCTGGTACTTGACCTTGGCCTGCCGCCTCCAGTAGCGAACGAGGAGAATGAAGCCACATCCGAAGACGAAGAGGACGCTGATGATAATGCCAAAGAGGTTCTTCGGCATCGGTCGACCGTCCCAGCTGCCATCGTCCTCAAGCCCGTGGTTCTTTGGCATGGTGACGTTCGTCGAGTTGATGCCTATGAGAGGAAGAAGACATGTCAGCACGCCGTAGCTGCAGGCCGAATGTATCGGAGGCCGCACCGATGATGATCTGCAGTGGGAGAATGCCTATGGATATCACCGACAGCGCGACGATGGACGACTGGCTTGAGTTCTTGAGCGATGCGAGGCCAATCCTGAGCTGCGATTGGTACGCGCCCTGCGATTGCGAGAGGACATGCTCGCAGTAGGCGAGCGTCTGCTGCATTGAAAGGATGTGGTCTGCGTAGGCGAAAGAAAGGGTCAGCATCGTCGCTCCATCAAGCGCGGGGGCCAGCAGCGGAGACGCACCCTGGATGTCGCCAAAGTAGGTCGACATCTGCTCGCCCATGTCCTCTCCGAGCCGTGCCGACGAATGCAGGTCGGCTGCGCGCTTGCGAAGCCTACCGATGACCTCCATCTTGGGCACGAGCAGCCTGTTGAGGCCCGTGACGAGCCGGCGCATGCCGACCATGCGCTTGAGCATCGCCTTGCGGTCGAAGTCGTGCACCTCGATCTTGGGACCGCGCTTGGCCTCGCGGCGCCGCCGGCGGGCCTCCCGCTGAGCCGGGTGAAGCGAGAGGACGATGAGCGTGCGCGCGATGAGCGGGTAGAGAGCGAGGATGAGCCGCCGAAACACGATGAAGCTGCCCTTGTTGCCCTTGGGCATCCGCGGTCGGCCTCGGAACCACTCGGCGAGTGTCGTACCGCCCGATATGTAAGGTGTCGGCCGCGGTGGGGTCGATGTGCCGCCGCCTGGCACGGAAGATCGACGGCGGTCGCCGAGCTCGTGCGCCTCGAGCCCGGCCTCCTTCAGCTTGCGGATGTAGTCGTCCGATGAGCCGCTCGACCCGTCTGCCTCAGCCGCAGCGGCGGCAGCAGCCTCCTCGCGCGCGCGTTCGTCCTCCTCCCGGCTGAGCCGACGCCGCTCCTCCTCGACAAAGGCGTCCTCGGCGTCTGCTAGGGCCGCCAGTGGCGACTCGTTGTAGGCGTCGTGGTGGACAATCTGCGAGTCGATGGCGTCGGCTTCGTCCTCGATGAAGTCGATGAGCGGCATGAAGACGTCGACCATCGAGTCCATCTATCGAGCGGCCGGCGACGGACCGTCAGCTTCGTCCAGAATAGCAGAGCAGAAACCGTGTAGACTGACAAACATGTGCGCGATCCAGTCGGACGAGAGCGGGAAACCTCGCTCGAGCGCCTGGACGCGCTGAGTGACGGCCGCGACGTGCTTCTTGACGTCCTCAAAGTGGAACTGTGGATATTTGCATCCAACAGAGTCAGGATTTCAGTCCAAGAACGGAAGGGCGTCGAACCTACCGAGACGATGCCGTCGCGCATGACGACAATGTAGAGGTTGATACCGCCGACGCCGACGCCCTCCAGCCCCTCTTTTCCCGGCCGATCCTCGACGATCTCGACCTTGCCTCTACCCTTCCTGCGCCCGCGCGAACTTAGCACGTCCGCCGCTGTACCCTCGCCGCCGTCCTCCGAGTAGCGGAAGTATGACTCGTCGAGCGCGCGGAACGAGACAAGGTAGTAGTCGAGGGTCGGGAAGACCTCGAGCTTCTCGCGCGGGTCTTGCTGCAGGATGTCTTCGAGCGTGAGAGGGTGGAGCGAGAGCAGCTGCAAGCATAGAAGCGAGGTCAGCAGCTGTCAAAGTGAAGGACAGCAGACAGACGCACCTCTCCGAGCGCACGCATGTCCTCCCAGGTCGGGCACGAGACGTCGAGCCACCAGGCGCCCTTGGGCTTCACCGCCTCCTCCTGCGGGCTCTTGAAGGCGAGGCTCGCAGCGTGCTCGCTCTTCTCCCCGGGCGAGGGCAGCGGCGCTGGCCCGTCGATGCGAACGGCGGGCGGTCGCTGCGAGCTGGGCCGGAGCTCTTGACGCAGTGAGGAGGCGCGAGAGCCGGGCGGACTGGGGTCGGGCGTGCGGATGGTCGCCTGTGGCAGGAGACGTGAGGGGATGGCGGATGGTTGAAAAGCGGTCGCCGACGGCTGAGGGGGCGGAACGCGCTGAGCGAGATCGAGTGAGGCTGGCCGTGGAGGAACGGGGATGTTGAGGATTTGAGACGGTGTGAGCGGGCGAGAAGTGTCGTACGCCGTAGGAGGTATTTGGATGGAGTGGGTCAATGCAGTCTGAGGTTGAGGTGCGGCCGCGGTGAGGGGCGGGACGGGCTCAGAGTGAGCTTGAGGGGGCGGCGGTGTCGGGACGTAGAACTCAGCCGAGCGCAGCCGGTTGATCGACATGATGACCTCGTCGAGCTCGGTCGTCCTGATCAGTCCGGGATGATCCTGCGACAGCGCCAGCTCGGCGAGGGGGATCTTTGCCGGCGGAGACAGGTATGTTGGCCGCGGCTTGTCCTCCTCCGGACCCTCAGGCAGCATGAGCCTAAATTCGCGCACGCCGACGACCTTGCGGCGACCGAGGGGCTCGTCGTCTGACGAGGATGACGAAGAGGACGAGCGTGAGCTTGACGAGGAGCCGGATGATGACGAGCCCGAGCTGGCGGACGAGGACACCGACGAGCGGCGGGACATGGCTGCGGATCCGCTGAACGAGAAGGCGCGAAGCCGCTTCAGCCGTCGTAGGCGTTGCTTAGCCTTCTTCTTCCTGCGGTTGGACTGCTTGTTCTTACGCCGCGCAGCTTGACCGGCGCCCGCCTCTAGATCGGCCTTGCTGCTTCCGCGAATGGTCGACACACTCGACCTGCGCCGGCTACGCTTTCTATGCCATCGCCGGTGACCGCCGTCTGAGTGCGAGCTGGACGACGAGCTTGAGCTGCTGCCGGAAGACGCAGAGGACAAGACACCGAGTCCGCGACCAACGGCCTCGAACGCGCCAACGACAAACGAGACGACGCTAGCTCTGCTGGACGAGGAACTCGAGCTGTGCGTGCTAGACGAGTCGCCGGTGCTCATGGACCGAAGGGAAACGGCATCCTCGTCGAGCTGTCGGCCGGATGTATCAAATCTGAACGTCCTGCGAGTATGCTGCTCAGGTGGAGGCAGTGGACCTCGGTACAAATCGTCTGCGCTGTCGTCTTTAGGCGGCGTAGGGGCGCGCGCCGCGGTAGCATCTGCGGGCGAGTCGTGCGCTAGGGCCGAAGGACCGGTTGCCGATCCTGCGCGTGGCCGGCGACGTAGAGGGGTCGAGAACTGTTCTGCAAAGCGCGGATAGTGCGTATGCCCGCTTGACGACCCAGGCGTCGAGGGATGATGGTACGACGGGTGCTGAGCGGTACCGTGAGCAGCGCTAGACTCTCCCTGGGCCTTCCCTCCCGCCTCTGGCGAGTCAAGGAGGACTCCCTCGAACGTCACGACGCCCATCGGCGGACGAAAGCGGCCCGTGTCGCTCGTCCCTACAGGAAGCGGCGAGTAGGAAGGCGACGCCGGCGAGCCCAGCGGAAGCACGTTTGTGCGCTCCCTCCCTGCGGCGCGTGAGCGCTCTGGCTCGCGCAGCTCGAGCAGCCGGTTCCTGCCCTTCTCGCCAAGGACGACCTGCGAGGCCGACGACGTGCCTGAATGGACGAGAATGGGCCTCGGCGGCGTCGCCAGGACGGCTCCAAGCGCGCCTGTTGTCGCAGGAGTTGCAGGCGAGCTACCGCCGAATGGGACAGCAGTCGTTGGACTGGTCGCGCCAGAAACGTCCTCCCGACTCATGGTGCCGCCGGTGTGGGCGGGGTGCTGGGGGCTTGTCGAAGGCTCCATGCTGGTGCTGTTGGTCGTCGTCTGTCCATACACGGCGGTCGGATCTGGCGAATGGGGAGGAAAGGCGTCAGGTCACCGTCCGGAGCTGCGACAGGCAGCGGAGAGCAGCGCCGCAGACAGCATGCCACCAACGCCTTGACGTCGACCCAGAGATACCACTCCCTCAAGCACTACCTCCCAAACAGGACTGGTAGCATGCTCTCCGCCCGGCCGACACCGTATCACGCGCAAAAGGAGAACTTTCATGCGGGCTTCCTGACCTCGAAGACGCCAGCCCGCGGCGCGCTGCTCCAAGTGCACAAGGACGCGCAAGGCGCGCGCACCGTCTTCGGCAAGGGCGCAAAGACGCCGTTCGGCAAGCAGGACGGTAGCAGGGGGACCATGACGACCGGCAGGAAGGGCCTCGGCGCAAGCCTTGGTCCGGGCAGGGGCGACGGGAAGGCTGCAGAGGGCGACATCGGTGCGTTCTATCGTCGACGCGCCTCCTCCTTCAACGCACGGCTGATGATGCTCAACCCACTCCTCATGTAGCTCCGATGCGGCTGTTCCAGTCTACGTGCGGCAAGCCGTCGTCGAGCAGCACGCTTCCGCATTCCAAGTCGGCGACGTTCGCACCGCAGTCCACCATGAAGCCCTCGTTCGGCGACGTCACCAACGGCGCGCCTTCGCTCTCGCACCATCTCCGCACCCCCGCCCCGCCGTCCAAGCGCGGAGGCGCATACGCAACCCCAGCACCTTCACGTGCAGCCAAGCAGGCAGTCTTCCAGACGCCGCTGCCGTCAGCGACGCGTACGACGCGCCGCAGGTCGTCCAAGCTACATACGCCGCTCGCGCCCCCTTCAAGCACCAGCAAGCAGCAGGACGAGACATTCTCGACCCCTGTCAACCGAACGCTGCCGGCGGACGCGTCGTTCGAACTGGATCTCGCACCCGCTGGACCGTCGCTCACCAACCTGCTCGAGGAGTCGCAGCTGGCTGCAGATCTCGAAGAGGACGACGAGGTCGAGTACATGGCCCCGTCTGCGCGCGACTTTATCGAACCAGTCGACCTCGGATACGCTCTCCCGGATCCGATCGAGTTGGGTCAAGCCATCCGCTCCGTGCCGGCGTTCGCTTGGGATGAAGGCGACGCGGAGGCCTACCGCGCATTGGCGGCGCGCAGTCCGCAGGGATGGGAAGAGTCGCGCTTTGAAGGAGATGATTGGAAAGCCAAGGCCGGCTGGAGCAGTCCTGGTGGCTATGGTGCGTCTCTCCCACGCGCTCATGAGGCTCAGGTTGACGTCCCAAGCCTATGGCAGACTCGGACGACGACCTGGCGGCATTACTCAACATTCCTGTCGCCGCTCTCAAATCCCACCAGCGTGCCTCGGTCACTTCAAAACCACTGTCCATCAGCGGCGTTGCTAAGGCCCCTCCTCCTCTTAGTCGTAAGCCAGTCAACGCGCTCGGATCGTCTCGGCCAACATCCTCGTCTTCGCGCGCGGCCACGAACGCTCCTGCCTCAGCTGCATCTCGACGCGCCCTTACGTCCACCACCCTCAGCTCTCGCTCAAGTACGAGTGCTGCCCCTCCATCCTCCACCTCCGCCTCCTTTCGCCGTCCTACCCTGTCAAGCGCAGCCGTTCGTCCCCCTCCGCCCTCCTCTCGCTCGTTCGCAACCCGCCCAGCACCACCTCTTACACCGGTCGAGCGAGACGCTCAGCGCGCCAAGCGTCGCGAGGAGTTCGAGGCGGACCGCCAGTTCGTCCTTTCGGGCCTCAAGGACGTTGACGAGGGCGAGGGCGCGGAAGACGTAGGGTTCGCGCTAGACTGAGGCTCGTGCGCTTAGTACTGGCCTCGCCTCTCAATTCTGTTCCTCGGCTTGTCTCTCGTTCCCAACCTCACTGCCTACTCGCGCTGTCCCCCTCTCGCTCGCTGTACCTACTCATGATCATTCACGTTAGACTAGGGGAGCAAGTGCGGCCTCGTACTTATCCGACGCGCTGTTGATTGATGAGCGACGCGCGCAGGCGACCCCCAGGACGCTCCTAACGACGACAGAGCAAAGCAAAGGCGAGCTCTTGAGCCTTCACGGTCAAAGGATTGCGCAACGACGCTTCTGCCACCCACAGCAACAGCAAGGGTAGCTCAAGGCAGCACGACCACCGGCCGCGAATGTTCGGCCAGGCCCCGCGCTTCCCCCTGCTCAAGCCGAGCGACACACCCGGGCCCAACACCTACAAGCTTGCTGCGCTAGATGCCACTACGACGGGCTTCATTGGACGGGAGGAACGGTTCCGGGAGGGCAAGGCTGAACCGGGTACATCTACAATCGTGCTGCCCTCTGATTCAGAAGGACTGTCGAGCTAACTTGCTACGCCCCTGCGGACCGACTGGCCGTCAGGCCCTACACCGGCCAGGAGCGCCTCGGCCCTCGGTCTGGGAGTCGTGCCGCCTGTACCGAGTGTTCCTGCGGCAGCAGCAACCAAGCGACGCGTCCCGTCGTCGTCATCAGCGTCGAGCTTACAAGTGACGCTGTCGAAGAAGGAGGTTCGCCCCTCGTCCTAACCCCTCCCTTCTGCGCATTACGGCAACTGACTCTCAGCCGGCGATAGCACGACCACTTGCTCGCATCGTACGCCAAGCTCGAGGAGAAGTTTAGCAGAGCCGAGAGCAAGCTGCGTGAAGCGAACGTGGACCGAGTTCGGCTGAAGGAGGAAGGGGACGGCCTCAAGCGCGACTTCCGTGCGTTCACCTTGCTGGCTGTCCGTTGATGTATTGCCGCTAAGCAGCTTGGTTTCGGTTCCGTAGGACACAGGGAGGCAGCTCTCAGAGCGCGCGTGCGTTTCTTGAGTATGTCTCGCTTTACAACCACCCCTGGCTGACTTGCGTTTGGCATTCCGCAGCTCGAGAAGGCCGAGTCCGGTCAGAACGAGGTCGCCCGCAAGCGCGATGCTGAGATGGCGCGCAAGGTTGAGGAGCTGCTGGCGGTACATAAATCCGAGAAGGCCAAGGTTCGGCCGTCTCTTCACTCTTTTAGGAAGGGCCTATCTGACGAGGGACGCTCGCTGCGCCAGTGGACGGCCAAGAACACCTCGCTCGAAGCGGACCTCGCTGCTGCCCGCTCTCGTGCTGACAAGGACGACACCGCCCGGGATCGCAAGCTCACGCTGGCCAGAGTCGAGTGGGACGACGAAAAGCTCCGTTTCTCGTCCGACCTCCGTGAGGCGCGCACGAGTGCGCGCCGACTGGAGAAGGAGCGCGATGAAGGGCTGAAGGAGCGGGAGGAGGCGCAAACGCGCATCAAGGGGCTTCTGGCGCGCGCGGACGACCTGCAGGCTTGCCTGGACGCCGGACAAGGCCGCGCTATCGCGTCAAGCGAGGAGATGGACACCCTTCGCGCACTTCTCGCGGACGCGAGCGCTCTTTACGGGCGTCTGTCGTCCATCTCGGTTCCGCGTACAGCCTATGAAGCCCTCCAAACGCGCACGCACGACCTCGAGCACGACTTAGGCGCTGCCAGGGCTCGTCTTCTACCACTTCGTGCGGCAGAGCAGCACCAGAAGGACCTCATGGACCGCGTAGTGGCGCTCGAAACCATGTTAGCGGACGCTGAGGAGGCCAACACGTCGCTCCGGGCAACACTGCAGGCCGTCAACGCGCACAACCTCGCACCTCCACCTCGGTTCAGCAGCTCCCTGCTCAAGTCAGCCGACGCGGGCGACAAGGAAGCCATCAGCGCCCTCGCCGTTCGCGCGTCGATCGACGAGATGCTCTCCGCCCACCTCTTGTCCACTCTCGGCGACGCGCAGCACCAGTCGCTTGTCTTCTCGCACCGCATGTTCGAGGCCGACCTGCAGGTGTCGGACCTGACCGATCAGTTCGCGGCACTCGGCGCATCCACATCGACCATGAAGGCGGACCTCGCACACGCTCAGCGCGAGTCCGCTCGGATGTCGGCAGAACTCGCAATCGCCACACAGGACCTCGAGTCCTTGCGCGACACGGAGCGCGATGCGCGTACCTCTCTGGTCAGTCTCAAGGAGGCGCAAGCTTCTTCCGAGGGCGAGCACATGCGAGCGGTGGGAGAGCTGCGGAAGCTGGCGCAAGCGGCAGAGCGAGCGCTCGAGATGGAGAAGGAGAACGTCCGGCGGCTGGCGTCAACGTTGGGGCAGAGCAAGGTGGCAGAGGAGGCTCTCCGAGCGGATCTGGAGAAGTGCGTCTGTTTTCTGTTGCTCAAGGTTGCAGCCGAAGGTAGCTGACTTCCTCTGGCAACCTTGAAGGACGCAGCGGGCGCTTGCCGAAGCCCAGGAGTTCGAGCAGGCGTACGGCTCGCAGCTGAAGGAGAACGCCGTCCTTGCGGAGCTCAACGAGTACGTCTCTCCATGAATGCGACGCGACCTAGCTTCTGACTCTGACTCGGCTCGCTCAGCCTTGCCGAGGACGAGGCGCGCGCGCTGGCGGCCGAGAACGCGCAGGCCATGGGCAACCAGAACGCCAACCAACGCATTCTCTACCTCGGTCGGCTGCGGTCGGAGTTGCTCGATTACAAACAGGTGAGGCGCTGCCCCTGCTTGTCTTTCGCGCCGTGAAGCTGACTTGTCTTCCCGTGCCTCGCAGCACGCCGTGACGCTGAGCGTCGACCTCAGGGAGGCAGAAGACGAGAACGCTCGGCTGCGAGGTATGGCTCTCCAGGCCCATTTGCGGCAGGGCGCCGTCAGTCACTGACTTCCGCCCTTCGTGCCAACAGAGGAGCTCGCATCCTTCCGGTCGCTCGACGTCGCGAGCAAACCGCCAACGAAGCTGATGCGCGTCTCGCGCGCGCCGCTTGCCGCCTCGCGCGCCGCCAACTCGCAGCGGGCGAGCGTGAGCCAGCAAGGGCGAACGTCGGTCGTTCGGAAGAGCGTCTCCACGGCGGCGGTGCGCGAGGAGAGCACAGAGGCGGGGGATTGGACGCAGCGGGGTACGTTGTCGCTTGAGGACCTCATGTGAGGTCGTGCGGCGGGGACGGAGAGGAGAGAGCGTCGGTATTTCATCGGTTTGATAGGTCTTGTCTTTTGTCTTTTGCTCTTCCCACCTTGGCCACGATGTTCCTTGCTCGTCAAAACCATCCATCGGGGCTTCCAGTGAGTCTGACAACAGTCACCAAAGTGCGAAGTCGACTCTGCGGCCGAGCTTGTCAGGGTTTTGACTTGAGCAAAAGGGCCGCCTGCGCGAGAAGAGCTACGACTTGGACCTAATGAGCGGCCCTGATCGTTCGAGGACCAAGACTTGGAAGGCCTTTTGGCGGCGCGCATCCGTCGAGGCCACAGTCGGCATGCTTGGACGCAGCCTTATGCGGTGCGTAGGTTCGACCTGATCCTCAAGATAGCAGTGCGGCGAGGCCCTCAAACATCGTCTGGTCGAGCCGGACGAGGTCCTCAAGATCGGCCTGCGGGATCACTCGTATTCAGCCTGTTGTCCTCGCCCGCGCTTTCGCCTGACTAACCTCGACTTCCGATGAGCACTTGCGGAGGACAGTAAGGACGTCGGCGATCGACGAGCGAAGAGCGTCGAGCTCCTTCTTGCCAGCTGGGGCAAAATGGGGAGTCAGCTCTTGGCCGCCTTCAAAGGGCAACGGCCCGAGGACATACCCTCCATCCCAGGCAGGACCTCGCACTCCCGCAAACCGACCCAGACTCTACCAACGCCGTCGAGAACGCGACCGCGCCATCGAGCGACGCGCGGGGCGGCCTCCTCACTCGCCTTGTCGAGCATGCCCCGTGCAGCGCGCAGCAAGTCGCGCACAAACGCCCTTGACCGCTCGCTCGTGAACGCCAACTCCGAGAACGGGTTGAGCAGCGGCGGGAGGAGCGCGCCGAGCTGCCTCGTCGTCCCCAGCGAGCCTAGTGCGTCCCAGAGCACGCCCGTCGCCAGCCAGGACGCGATCTCGCGCGCGTCGGGCCCGAGCTCGCCCCCAGCGCGGTAGGTATAAATCGAGACGATGCCGTTCTCGATGAGGTTGTCGAGTGCTTCTGAGCGGGCGCGAGTGTTGACGGGGTAGAGCAGGAGGGTGAGAGACAGGTGGGCGGTCAAAGTGGTCGAATGGAGATTCGGCAGCGGCGCGTCAACCGAGTTCGGGAGCAAGAGAGTGGTGTTGAGGCTCTGCACGGCGTACTCGCGAGCGCATCAGCAACCTTCAGAGAGCCGACAGAGCGACACGCTGACCTTCATCAAGACTTCTCCGAGGCCCGTCTGTAAGAGCCACTTGCCTTTCTCACCGCCCCAGCCGCGCGACATGCCCTCCGCCTGGCTCGCTCGATCCGTCTTCCTGATCACGATTTGAAGTACACGCAACCCACGTAGGCGGGTGAGGGCATGGGTCGAGTCCAGAAGCGTGAGGAGAGGCGGGAGCAGGACGGGAATGGGTACAGGCGCTGCGGGCTGCGCGCGGAATGGTTGGGTCAGCTTGCGCCCGACGAGTCGGCTGAGCAAAAAAGGAAAAGGCGCACGTCCAGCCCCTCGACAGCAAGTCTGAGCACGTTCCAGCACCCCCAGCCGGCCGACGCGCGCCAGCTCTCGAGCTCAGGCACGACGTCGTCGTGGTGCACCGGCTTCGGCAGCGCGCGGAACGAGGTCGTGGACAGCTGCGGCGGCAAGCTCGACTGGAAGATGGGCTTGAGGGAGAGCAGTGTCGGTGGCGGCAGGCGCTTGAGAAGGACTAAAGCAGAAGCAGGCAGTGAGCACACGGCGCGAAGGTCCGGAGGGAGGGGGAGGGACGGAACGCTTGATCTGCCCGCGAACACGAGCGTCCAGCACCCAGCCCTCGTCAGCTTCAGCCTGCTCGTCGACGACCCAGCGTGCGAGTCCATGCGCTGCCGCCTCGCCCTCCCCTTGACTGAGCCCGCCCAGGACATCCGAGGCCTGCGCGACGGCGTCGCAAAGGGCCGCGCGAAAGGCGTCAAGCTCGTCAGAGGCGACGAGGGAGGGGTCGTCGTGCGGCGGCGGGAGGCAGGCTGGCGGCTGCAGCCTGACCAGCAGCGATGCAAGCGAGAGCCGAGAGGAGGACTTGACGGCATCTTCGTCCGGGACGTCCTGGATGACGGCCATCGTGCTTGCACGAGGCGGAAGGCGGTCGATGCTGCAGGCGGATCGACTGAGCGCTGCGCCGCCCGTCCGGGGCTTCACGACTCCGGCGCACGAACCCACTCACTAGTCGACAGGTGCTCGCCATCCTTTCCGCGGTCCCAGATCCCTGCCGATGGTCATCCCCGTGCTCAAGCGCAATCAGCCGAGGCCAAGTCACAAGCAGCATGCATCTGAAGGCCGTCTCTGATCGGAATAAGTACAGGGTCAACGCCGCCGCCGCTGCCGCCGCCGCGACGAGTGATCCGCGCGCAGACGCCCGTCGCGCCGTCCCCCTCTAACGCCAGCCGTCGATGTTGCCGGTCGACTGCCGGTTGGGCGTCGCGCTCGCGGACGTGCCCGCGTAGCTCTGCTGCTGTTGCTGCTGGACGACGGGCTGCGCGCGGGCAGGGTCGTATGCCTGCGCCGGCTGGGCGAGACTGTCGTAGGGGTAGCGCTGGGCTCCACCGCCGCCAGGGGCGTAGACGCTCGCGCCTGCGTGGTGCGCCCGGCCGGTCCCGTCGTCGACCACGATCGAGAGCGGTTGCGGTGGGGGTGCGTAGGCCGACGGCGGCTGGCCGGCGTACCGCGAGGACGGCATGCCGCTCCACCCTGCGGCTTGCTCTTCGAGGTAGCCCAGCTCCCACGACTGTTGGACCGACGTCCGCTTGCCCTGTCCTGCACCGCCACCGCCGCCCGCATAGCCGACGCCCTGCTGCTGCTGTTGTTGCTGCTGCTGCTGTTGCTGCCGGCGCTCCCACTCGCGCATCATCTCCTCTCGGTTCAGGATGGGCGTGAGCGGGCTCCTCCCGCCCGGCGCCTCGACACTCAGCTGCGTCACGCGCGCAATCGACGGCGGCACGAGATCCATCTGGCCCGCGCCGTTGATCGTGTTGGCCCGGCTGCGACCGACGGGCGGGTAGTAGTGGTTCGACGCTGAAGGTTGGTTCGAGTGGTGCACGGCGGCAGGGAGGGGCAGGATCGTGCCCGACGCCTTGCGTGTTGCGTACGGGATGGACCCGAGGCCCGAGGACGATGCGCTCGTCCGCAACGTCTGCTGCTGCTGCTGCTGTTGCGGCGGCGGCGGCGGCGGCGGCGGCGGTTGCTGATGGTGAGAGTACCCCTGCCCGTACGCCGCCTGCTGCGGCTGCCCGTGCTGCGCCTGGCCAAGCCGCTGCTGGCTCGAGTACGACGCCGCCGCCGCGTCGTCGGCCGTGCTGGCTGGCGTCGCGAACGGGTGGTGGTAGACGGCAGCGGCGGCTTGCGCGGCTTGCTGCTGCGCGACGTGCGTCTGGTGCTGGTTGAGCTGGGCGTTGTACGCCGCGGCGTCAGCGTAGGCCCGCGGCGCGCGCGACGTCGTCGCTACGAGGCCGCCGTACGGCCGCTTGGGTTCGACCTGGGCTGCTGGAGGCGCGCTGGTGACAGCCGGCTTGAGAGGCGCGGGCGCTGGCGCCAGCGAGGGCTGCGGCGAGGGGAGATCGGCGTCAGTCGGGTGCGGGTCGAGGCTGAGCGCAGGCGGACGCACGTTGAACGGGCCGGTGAACTTCTCGCCGGTGATGAAAGGGTGCCGGCGGGCTTGAGAGGGCGACCAGCGCTTGATGGGGTCCATGTTGAGCAGGCCGAGGCAGAAGTCGGTGAAGGACGCGCGCATCGCCATCTCTGCGCAAAGAGGCAAATACATCGAGGTTAGCGCGGGCGAAGTACAGGTAGCGAAAGATTTGGACGCACCGCGGTCGATGTCGGCCTGCTTGGCCGTCTTCTTGCTGAACGCGTACGTCCGGATGATTTCGGGCAGCGTCGTCGCCTTGAAGTACTGCTTGCTCGGCTGCTCCTTCGTATTGTGCTCGCTCGCGTACTGTTCCATCGGCTTCAGCCGCCACGTCCGCCCACCGGCGCCGGTGCCAGCACCGTACGCAACCTGCTGCTGGTGAAGGTGGTGATGCGGGTGGTGATGGGCCGGCTGGGCGCTGAAGAACTCGGGCACTTGCTTGCCGTGCTCGAGCAGGTGCGCCGGCGGCAAGCCGAGCATGTCGACGATCCGCGCGAGCTGGTTGTACTCTGACGTGCCCGGGAACAGCGGCAGGCCGAGGAAGAGCTCGACGGCGATGCACCCGAGCGACCACATGTCGATCGCCGTCGAGTACGGCAGGCCGAGCAGCACCTCCGGCGAGCGGTAGAAGCGCGACTGGATGTACGTATACACGGTCGAGTACTCGTGGCAAGCCGAGCCGAAGTCGATCACCTTGATCTGCGGCGATTGCAGGCTGCAGCGCAACAAGAGCAGGGGCATCAGCACGGCTGAGGAGCGCGCCCGCATGGCAAAGCCGAAGTCGCACCTCTTGAGCAGGATGTTCTCCGGCTTGAGGTCGCAGTGGATGAGCCTGGCCTCGTGCAGGACGTCGAGCGTGTCGAGCAGCTGCGTCGTGAACACCTTGACGAGCTGGATGCTCAGGCCGCGGAAGCCGTTCTGCTTGATGAGTTCGTACAGGTTCGAGCTCAGGCACTCGAAGACGAGGCACAGGTGCTTGCGGTGGATGAAGTGGGCGCGCATGCGCAGGATGTTGTGCTCGTCGCGCGGGTCGTACTTGTTGTTGAGCTCGTCGAGGATCGCGACCTCCATCATCGACTGGTTGAAGTACGCGGGCTTGTTCTTGACCACCTTGACCGCGACCAGCTCGTTCGTCTTCATGTTCTGGCACTTGACGACCTGGCCGAACGTGCCCTGGCCGAGGACGTCGAGGATGAGGAACCTGGCCGAGGGCGGCAGCGCAACGTCAATTTCTAGTCCCCCCCCCCCTCAGCCTGCTTACAAGCGAGGAAAGTAGCACGCACTTGTGGCCCTCCTCGGTGCCGAGGTAATCGTTGACGTAAAGGATGTAGTCGTTGTCCTCGTTGTCGTGCCCGTCGTTGAGGACGCCCTTGCTCGGCTTGGTCAGCACCCGGCGCGGGTTGTGCGCGACCTCGTACCGGAACGTCGGGTTGCAGCGCGTGTACGTCTGCGCGAGCTGCGACGTCATGGCCTCGAGCGGGCGCTGGAGGAGCGACGGAGGCAAGTCACCTCGTCAGATTTTTTTTTTTTGCGTTGGGGGGGAAAAGAGGAGAGGGAACGCACGACGGCCGCCGACCTCGGCACCCGACCCCTTGTGTCCTCGGCCGAGCTGACCCTCCTGAACCCAAGCTGCTGCGGCGCCGGCTCGTGCGGGTGGACCGGCTGCATGAGCACGTCTCGCGAGTGGTGCGGGTACAGCTGCTGCGCGGCCGCGAGGTGGCCGCCTGCGTCCGCCGGCGCGCTGCTCCCTAGCGGATGCATCGTGTACTGCTGGAACGCGCCACCGGACGAGGCGCCGGTGCCGCCGTCGTGCGACACGCCGTACTGCATCATGGCCGATGACGGCGACCGCTGCTGTTGGGGCGGCGGAGGCGGGGGCGGGTGCCCAGCGTTCTGCGGCAAGTAAGGGTTGTGCGTCGTCCCGTGCGCGCCTCCGAATGGGATGCCCCGACCGGGAGAAGGTGCCGACGACGGCGGTGTGTACCCTTGCGAGTAGCGCTGGTGCTGCTGAGTCGGCGGCGGGACGGCGCGCGGACCCGGGGACGGCTGCATCTCTGCGTGCGGCGTTGCGCGCGGGCTGTAGTCCGCCCACGACGAGGACGCTTGAGGCGAAGAAGCTGCTGCCGTTGCTGCTGCTGGCGGAGGAGGAGGCGGCGGCGGCGGCGGCTGCGCGTGACCGCCGTACGAGGGGGACGTGCCCGACGCGCTGCCGGCCGAGTACGAGTAGTTCATCGCTTGCGATGCGGCCTGCGGAGGCGGCGGTGGCGGCGGCGGCTGGTGTGACGGGCTCGGGGGGAGGTAAGGGTTGGTAGGCGGTGGTGGGTGTACGGCCGCTGCGGCTGGAGGAGGAGGGGGAGGAGGGTACTTGAGGGCCGCGATGGACTGGCGCTGCGGCTGATGCTGATGCCCGCCGAGCTGCGGCGACGGCGGAAACGGGTTGGCCGTCAGATGCGGCGAGTGCTGCTGCTGCTGCTGCTGCTGCTGCTGCTGCTGAGCCTGGAGCTTGGCTGCAGCGTAAGAGGACGGCGATGGCGGCGGTGCGCCCGAGGCATGGTAGGACGACCGGTTCGAGTGCGCCCCCGACCCTCCGCCGCCCGAGGACGGCATCATGCCGGTCCGCATCAGACCCTCGGCCGTCATTGCGCTCGGGTAGAGCTCGCCTACCGTCCGCTGCTGCTGCTGCTGCTGGGGGTGGTGCGGGTGCTGGTGCTGCAGCGGGCTGCCGAAGGGTGCGCCGCCGTGATGCGCAGGAGACGATGGCGGGTGGCCGCCGCTCCCGCCAGGCGCGATGCCTCCCCTCGGGTAGTTCGCAAAGCCCCCTACGCCGAGCCCTGCGAGCTGACCCCCGCCTCCGCCGCCGCCGCTGCCGCTGCTGCTGATGCCGTACAGGTGCGATGGATCCTGGTACGAGGGCGCGCCGGGGTCGGCCCCCCAGCCCCCGGCGTTGCCGTTGCCGTTGCCTCCCCCGGCAGCGCCGGCGCCGGCGCCAGAGCCGTCGTTGCCGAGCGCGCGCTCGACGTCGTCGATGTGGTTCCCGAACGGGTCGCGCTTGCGGTGGGTGAGGGAGGCGCTGCGGGCGAGCGAGAAGGACGCCATCGCGCTGCTGGTTGCTGCTGCTGCTGCTTGTTGCTAGCTGGCTGGCTGCGGCCGCTGAGAGGACTTGGGCCAGACGGGCGGGTAGGTGGCGGGTGGCTGGAGCGAGCTGAGAGAGAGATGAAACGGTAAGAGAGCACCTGCTGACCGAGGTCAAAGGGGGCAGGGAGAGGCGCGACGACGGGTGTGGGCCGGCGAGCGAGGCGGGCGGGGCGGGGCGGGGCGGGGCGCTGGGACGCAAGGCGAGGCTGCGACCGAGGTGGTGAGCGGGAGCACGCGAGCGGGACGAAGAGCGGCGGAACGTAAAGGCGGATGTCGTTCGAGTTGCGGCGGCTGGCGTTGCTGTCCTTCTGGGCTGGCTGGCTCGCTCTGCCGAGAAGGAGAGGGGAGGGGGAGATGCCGCGCAGCGTGCCCCGACTGATCCTCCTCGATCGACCTGCACCCTGCACTTGCACTCAGCCGTCCTCCCAGCTAGCTCACTGACCCGGCGACGAGCACGGCCTCATGGTATCGTCTTGCTGCAAGCGTCCTCACCGCCCGCGGTCCTGTTGCTGCCTCCGTCGCCGCGCTCGGCCTGGAAGCGCTCCCACTCGCCCTTGGCCATCCTGTACCCCTCCTTCTCCGGGTGTGGGAACTCGCGGCGCTTGACCGCCCGCACGTAAGCCTCGACGCCGCGCGCCATCTCGCGCCCGGCCTCGGCGAAGCGGCGGACGAAGCGCGGCGCGGCGCCGCGCTCGGCCGGGTACACGCCCAGCGCGTCGGTGCAGACGAGCACCTGCCCGGACGTGCCGGGGCCCGCGCCGATGCCGATGGTGGGGATGCGCAAGCGGGCGGTGAGGTGCTCGCCGAGGGAGGAAGGGATCGCCTCGAGCAGCAGGGCCGACGCGCCTGCGTCCTGGAGGGCGAGGGCGAGCGCCTCGAGCGCCTGCGCGGACTCGGCCGTGCGCCCCTGGACCTTGAAGCCCGACAGGGCGACCGCGCGCTGCGGCGTGAGCCCGATGTGCGGCATGACGGGGATCCCGACGGCAGCCAGGCGCGCGACGAGCGGGATCAGCTCGGCGCCGCCCTCGAGCTTGACCATGTCGACGCCTGCGCGCTTGACGAGCCGGACCGCCGACGCGACGCCCTGCTCGACCGAGACCTCGTACGACCCGAACGGAAGGTCCGCAACGAGGCAGGGTCCCGCGTGCGGTGGGAGCGCCCGCCGCACCGCCCGCGCATGGTGCACGACATCCTCGAGGTCGAGCGCGTTCGTCGTCGCATGGCCGAGCGCAACCTGCGCGAGCGAGTCGCCGACGAGCACCATGTCGACCCCTTCGTTCGCCGCGAGCAACAGGGCAGACGGGTAGTCGTACGCCGTCATCATGGCGATCGGCTCGCGCCGGGTGTGCATCGCCTGCAGGTGCGCGAGGGTGACCTTGTGGCGCGTCGGCACGGGCCGCGGCGCGTCTGGCGACGGCGGCGAGGCGGACCCCGGCGGGGGGGCGAAGGAGTCTGGAGGACACCGGGGGGCAACACAGTCAGCCCATCGCCAACGCGGAAGAAGCAGAACGGGGGGGGTGGGCCCACCTGACGAGGGCGGGTGGACGCTGCGTCGGGGTGCGGTCGTCGTCATCCAGCGCAGCGACCGAGGGGCTGAGGCTGCTGCGAGCGCTGCCGGGCGGGATCCCCCCCACCGCACGAGCATCCGGAGAGCGGCCGAGGCGGGGGGCAACAGGGGGGTCAGCATGGGGACCGAGCGAGGTGCTGTCTGGGACGCTGTCGACGAGAAGAGAGGCGTGAGGGCTGGTGCAGGTGTGGCTCTTGCGCAAGTGTCAGCCTCAGTCAGCCGTCCATCGACTTTTGAGTCTCTCCCCTCCGACCGCCGGCCCACTCCCTCAGCACCATGGCCAGCCTCACAGCCACCCCGTCCGAGGTCCTCGCCTCGCAGCAGATCCCCTCGGCCACCGCCCCCCTTGCCTCCAGCCCTTTGCAGCAGCAGCAGCAGCCACCGCCGCAAGCGTCGTCGTCGTCGTCGGCCGGCACCGCGGCCCCGTCCTCGCATGCGCACGAGGCGTACCCGCTGTTCCCGTCGTCCGGCCGGCTGATCGGCTACGGCGACCTCGTCATCATGCAGCTGGTGCGCTTGTCCCTTGCTGCTCACTGCGCGGCCGTCTGCGCTGACCTCGCGCCTGCACGCCGTGCGCAACGTCGACCACGGCCAGAGCCGCGAGTCCCTCCAGCCCGTGATCGTCGCCAAGGGCGAGAGGTCGCAGAACCGGTACGGCGTGTACAACCACGACCAGCTCGTCGGCGTGCCGTTTGGGAGCAGGGTGCGTTCTCGCTGCCGACGCTGGAGACCCGGACGATCCGAGGGAAGGAGCTAACCTTGCGCGGAGGGGGGCTGGTCGACTGCGCTAGGTGCCTTCGGTGACGGGCAAGGGCTTCGTCTACGTGAGTCCCTGCTGTCGCCCCTTTTCATCGCTGGCATCCGGTCTGACGTTGGTCGCCGTCCGGTGCTGCAGCTCCTCCGGCCGACGCCCGAGCTCTGGACCCTCGCCCTCCCGCACCGCACCCAGATCCTCTACCTCGCCGACATCGCCCTCATCCTCCAGTCGCTCTCGATCCGGCCCGGGTCGACCGTCGTCGAGGCCGGCACGGGGTCGGGCTCGTTCTCACACTCGGTCGCGCGGGCCGTCGCCCCGCACGGCAGGCTGCACAGCTTTGAGTTCCACGAGGCGCGGGCGGAGAAGGCGCAGTGCGTCCCTCCCCCCCCCCCCCTCCCTCTCCTTCCGCTTTGCATCCCAGCGACCGCGCTTGCTGACGCTGGCTGTGCGACGACGGCAGGATCGAGTTCAAGGAGCACGGGATGGACAGCCTTGCGTCCTGCACATGGCGCAACGTCTGCAAGGACGGCTTCCAGCTCGACGGCGTCGCCGACGCGGGTGCGAGACCCCTTGCCCTGCGCTTCTGTCCTCTGTCGCTGACGAGAGCGCATGGTTTGGCCCGCTTTCGCCAGTGTTCCTGGACTTGCCTGCCCCGTGGGATGCGATCGAGTCTGCCAAAGCGGCGCTCAAGGTGCCGTCCTCCATTAACTCTGCTCTCCGCCGTTCCCCTTCCACCCTGGCCTGATGGCTGACGCGCGGACGGACGGGATGGGCCGGCGAGACAGCCGGACGAGATCACGCGCATCTGCTGCTTCTCGCCGTGCATCGAGCAGGTGCTGCGGACGGTGACGGCGCTGTCGACTGCTGGCTTCACCGGTGCGTCCCCCCCCTCCTCTCCTCCCGACTCCCCCCCCCCCCCGCGCCTGCCTCACCCGCCGACCGATGCTGACGACCCCGACGCCCGCCTGCGCCCTCGCGACCCAGACATCAGCATGTCCGAGTGCCTGCTCCGCTTCCACGAGGTGACGACCAACGTCGCGCTCCCGCCGATCGCGGCGGCGATCGCGCGCCTGCGCGAGCAGGACGCGAAGAAGGAGGAGCGCCGGCAGCGGCAGATGGCGCTGGCCGAGGGGCGGAAGCGGAAGGCGGGCGCTCTGGAGGAGGGCGCCGAGGAGCCGGAGGGCACCACCGGTGCCGAGGACGCAGGGAGCGAAGACCTCCGCCAGCAACCCAAAGCCCAGCAGCAGCAGCAGCAGCCGGCGGCGGCGGCGGGCGGCAAGAAGGCCAAGAACGCGCCGGTGCCGTTCGGGACGACGCTCGCCCGGCCCGTCGCCGACGCCCGCGGCCACACGAGCTACCTGACGTTCGCGACGCTCCTCCCGGTCGGCCTGCGTGGCGGGGCCGAGGCGGTGCGCGCCGAGCAAGGGGAGGACGCGCTCCGCCTCCCTTCGGGCGTGGTCACGCCGACAACGACGTCGGCGGCGGCGGCGGCGGACGATGGGGCGCCGGCGACGCAAGGGGGCGGGAAAGCGGAGGCCGACAAGGAGGACTTCGACGACGGGATGGACGCCGCGATCGGCGCGCTGTCCGAGGAGGACCTGCAGCGGCTGCTCTCCGGCCCGGGCGCGGGCGCCGCAGGCGCGGCGGCCGCCAGCGCGTCGTGAATGGATGTGCGTTGCCAAAAACTCTTTTTTTTCATCTGATCTTCCCACCGTCCTTTTTTTTGCGGGCGCAAGTTGCTCCTCCCGCGACGCGCGAAGCAAGGACCAGAGGCAGAAGGGGAGGGGGGGGGGGGGGGGGGGGATCACGCCTCCCCGGAGGCGATCTCGCTCTCCTTCCGCCCGGCGTACCCCGTCCACGACTCGTCGTAGATCGTCGCGTTCACGCCGAGCCGCTGGAGCGCGAGCCAGATGACGGCGGCGGTCATGCCTGAGCCGCAGGTCTGCGGGTGCCGCCATCGGACGAGCGCACGTCGGGACAGAGGGAAGGTGGAAAACCGGTGTGTGTGTGGGAGAATCAGCGCCTCCGAAGGGGAAGAGGTGCGACAAGGAGGAGCGGCGCAGACGCACAGCGATGACGGGCTTCTTGCCCGCGAAGACGGCGTCCGCGTCCGGTCCGAGGCGCTGCTTGACGACGTGCGCGAGCTGTTGCGCGCGGCGATCCCAGAGCACGCGGAAAGGAGGAGGAGGAGGAGGAGGAGGAGGAGGAGGAGGAGGAGGAGGAGGAGGAGGAGGAGGAGGAGGAGGAAGAGGAGGAGGAGGAGGAGGAGGACAAGGGCGACAGAAAGCAGCACGGCCAGCGAGCCCACGGCGCCAAGAAAAAGGGCGACGGACGAGAGA